>PIJE02000082.1:59016-61516 GCA_002895965.2 Coryphaenoides rupestris | reverse complement strand
ACTTAACATATGAGCTATGAATCCATAGAGATGTGTGCGTCACCAGACACTCTGAACTGAACCGAATCCAACGTTCCTATTAAGCACAAAGAGCCATTCTACCTACTATGTACTTATCTGACGTAATCAACAGCCAATTCACCTTTTCGAACAATGAAAGTTTGAATAACTAACTTGTACAGGCGTCCGGCTACTTGCATGTGGGCCGCATGACGTCCAGGCTACTATGGCTATGTTTGGAGTGTCATGGTCGATAACGCAGACATAGAAATAGAGTTCCACCACGTCACGCTTGGGTCCCACACACACACATGCACACGCGCGTGCACACACACACACACACACACACACTTTTCTTCCCTCCCCCCTGATACGGCTGAACAGATTTATCTCCCTCGTATAGACTGTGTGATTCACGTCCCTCTGATCCTTTCACTTCCTCGATATGAATCACCGTTTCACGTCTTCAAGAGCCGCGGCGGCAGCTCTGAGTAACTGCTTACAAAAAAATAAAGAAAGAAAAGAAAAAGAAAAAAATGCCATTATAGTCGTTGAAGTGACCTAATTGTCTGCGCTGGACGCTGCAGTGGCGGCCTGTAGTGCCTTGGGGTGTGGGCGTGTACGAGTGTGTGTCTAAATACATGCATGCGTGTGTAACTTGGTGTGTGTGTGTGTGTGTGTGTGTGTGTGTGTGTGTGTGTGTGTGTGTGTGTGTGTGTGTGTGTGTGTGGTGTGTGTGTGTATGTATATTATATATATATGTGTGTGTGTAAGGGGGGGGGGAGGGGCCTGCAGTATAATACAGTGTTTTACGATGTTGGGTGCGCTGACCTCAAAGAGTGCCTCGCCGCTCCCGTGCGCGCATGAAGAATCGCCCAGATGACGAAGTGTTTGTTTGGGAAAACAAGGGCTTGCGGTAAAAAAAAGAAAAAGAAAAATGCGGGTGTGGGGGAGAAACCCCAGAGCCACATCACATGTGACCATGAGTTCCCAAGGCAGAGGATGGATACTGATACAGCTCCCATCCCTGAGATGATCGCCTACAATAACAATAATAATACTCCAAAGAGTTGGGAAAACATGAATGTCAGCGTGATGATTTCAAGGGGTGTAAGCCAAATCTTTTGTGCTCTTGTGCAAACCAAAGGCTATGAGTGACTGTGCATCTGGGCCGCAACAATAGATTGTCTTTGTCTCCATTGCAACAGACGCAAACTCCAACAAACACTTTAAATTAGTAGTAAAGGGCTTTCCAGGAGTTGCCTTTGCATCTCCTATGATCTCAAAAACCTTTATTACTTCGATTTAAAGGGAACCATTAACAGGAACATTACACAAGGGTTTTTTTTTGGTTTTGTTTATTCTCATTAGTGGAGAATCCCTGTCATACCTGTGCTGGACCGACGGCGGCAATACAACGGGAATGAGGACGAACGCAATCTCCACATTTATCAGGTGCCTCTTTCTGATTGGATGTCATTTTAACGGCGAAAACTGCTCTCCACTCAAGTCACACGTTCATTCTGTATCTTCTACATTTACAAAATCTATCCGTCCCAGCAGCTTGGCATCAGAGACAACGTCGGTACTGCTGGATCACTTCAGCATGACTGGAAGCGGCATTTTCGTGGACATTGTCTTTAGTCTTTAGCCATATATATTTGACCATCAAGACAACACCATTTGTTGCGTGAAATAACCTCATCAGCACTGAAATCTAATCTGTTTCAAGATTATGTTGCATGCAAGTACATACAGTTTGCCTAGTGCTCGATTATACAAGTTCTACAGAGTCAGCATTTTACAAATCGGCCTGCACCCAAGAGTTGCTGCTGCCTTGTCTTCGTTTTTCTTCCACTACAAAATATTCATCATAATATTTCCATTGCGGCTGCCACTGGAGAGAGACAGCAGTGCTACACACCAAGCAGCATACCAGGCTCCTGTGGAGACTTTCCAGTAGGCTTGGCATCGCCTCAACTGCTAGTCGAGGATCAAGAAAGCAGGCTGAGAGAGCTTCACGCCATATAGCTTTTATCTAGAAATGAGCGGTATACACAGGTACCGCTACACCACCCCCACCCACCACTGAAGATGCAGGGCCAACTAATGAGGGGGGGAGGCGTGATTCACATTGAAGCAGAGGAGGAGGAGAGGATATGAGCAGTAGAAAAGGAGGGACAAGAGAGCGGTGATGAGAAGGAGAAGAGGAGAAGGAGAAGAGTGGGAGAGGAGGAGGAGAGGAGGAGAAGGTGGGGGAAAGAGGAGAGGAGGAGAAAAGGAGAGAAGGAGAAGAGAGGGAAAAGATGAGAGGAGGAGGAGGAGGAGAAGAAGGAGGAGAAAAGGAGAGGAAGGGAAGCAATAAGAGGAGAAGCGAAGATAGGAGGAGGAGGAGAAAAGGAGGAGAAGAGAAGACAAGGCGTGGGCGGCAGTAGCTCAGGAGGTAGAGTGGTTGTCTGCCAACCGGAAGGTTGCTGGTTCTATCCCCGGGCTCCGCCTA
>PIJE02000082.1:51516-54016 GCA_002895965.2 Coryphaenoides rupestris | reverse complement strand
ACTAATGAGGGGGGGAGGCGTGATTCACATTGAAGCAGAGGAGGAGGAGAGGATATGAGCAGTAGAAAAGGAGGGACAAGAGAGCGGTGATGAGAAGGAGAAGAGGAGAAGGAGAAGAGTGGGAGAGGAGGAGGAGAGGAGGAGAAGGTGGGGGAAAGAGGAGAGGAGGAGAAAAGGAGAGAAGGAGAAGAGAGGGAAAAGATGAGAGGAGGAGGAGGAGGAGAAGAAGGAGGAGAAAAGGAGAGGAAGGGAAGCAATAAGAGGAGAAGCGAAGATAGGAGGAGGAGGAGAAAAGGAGGAGAAGAGAAGACAAGGCGTGGGCGGCAGTAGCTCAGGAGGTAGAGTGGTTGTCTGCCAACCGGAAGGTTGCTGGTTCTATCCCCGGGCTCCGCCTAGCTAAGTGTCGAGGTGTCCCTGAGCAAGATACCACCTAACCCTAACTGCTCCTGACGTGTTGGTTGTTACCTTGCATGGTTGACACCGCCGTCGGTGGATGAATGGGTGAATGTGAGGCAACTGTAAAGCGCTTTGGATAAAAGCACTATATAAATGCAATTCATTTACCATTTACAAGGAGAAGAAAAAAAAGAGGATAGGGGAAAATTAGTCGAGTGACGAGAGGGGGAGGGCGAGAGCAGCCGAGGAGGAGGAGGAGGAGCTGGCTCACCTTCGCAGATCCGGTCCAGCCTCTGTCTCTTCACCTTGTGTTTGTCAGTCAGCGCCATCCCGTCACGGCTCCAGGGGCCTCCTCCTGCCCGATCTCCTCCCTCCCTATCTGCTGCCGCTCGGCCAGCCAGTCAGCTCCACCAGCCAGTCGGCTCCACCAGCCAGTCAGCTCCACCAGCCAGTCGGCTCCACCAGCCGGTCGGCTCCACGCAGGTGGCCAGGTACAGGAAGGCCCTGAAGGGCGCACTTTGATATTTCACACACACACCTGAAAGAAAGGAAACACACTTTCATTTTCACTGTCATGTAAATGCAAATGATTGTGTGTGCCTTTAGGAGTTGCATGAGTTAGTATATTCCTTGATTCATTGATCTTCTGAAGAAAAAACGATAAAACACCAAAGTTGCCCGTCATTAAAAAAGAAATACCAGTTCTAAATTCATATCTAAAAGATTATTTGATTGCCAAACAAAAACTGAAAGCTGAGATTACAAAGTAGGCCGAGCTTATTGTACGGTCAGCACAGCGAAGCCCAGAAAAAGCCCCAAAACTCCCCTGAACGCAGAGAGTCGGATCACCACTAGAGGGAGCTTTTATTGAGAGAGCAACAGAGAAGGCATTCTGCTGAGGATCTTTTCAATTCAGTATACCAATGAAAACCAGCATCCTAAACGTTAGTGGGAAACTTCAGAATTACACTTCTTATTTTCTCCACTGTGGGGGGCGAGGGGGTGAACCAGAGACTAGACATAGACGTAGCTTACTACTATATTAGGAATGTAGCACCAGTTAAAAATGAACAATTGGTCCTTGCCAAAGCCATGGGGAAATGACACACACACGTGTGAGAGTGTGTGTGTGTGTGTGTGTGTGTGAATATGTGTGTGTGTGCGCGTCTGGTGCATGCATGCAGCATGCGCCGTCATACACACATAAAAGACACACCTTAAGGGCAGTGTGTCCCACAGAGCACTATGTGGGTCAGTTACTCAGCAGATGGGCGGTCGTCGCAACAACCAAACCAAAAACCACTCAGGGCAATAGAAAACAGACGGGGGGGGAGGAAGAAAAAAGAAGAAGAAAAACAGCCCCACAAACACATCTAGAATGGGGGCGGTGATTTAACGCCTGGCTCTCGTTTGGATCGGGTTGGGTTTTTATTTTTTATTTTTTCCCCCTCTCCTTCCTCCTAATTTGTGAGGTGAAAACGGCGCGGGGCCGCATCGCCGTGACCTTGACATTCAGCCGTTGATCCCCGCCACCGATATGACAGGAGGAAATTGTTTACAGCCGAGGAGGCGAGTCAAAAGGCAGGTGGTCCAGCTTTTTATGGCCGCCGGCTTGTACCGAAAAAACCCTACAAAATGGAGGAGGAGGATGGCGAGGTGCATTCTAAATGTCACCGTGTGTATACTACCGTCCGTCGACCGTGTGTAAGGCCGTTTTCCTTGCGTTTTTTTTTGTTCTCCGGGGTGGCGGAGAGACTCTAAACCAGTGGTACAAGTGGCAGCCTATATACTGGAAAGCTTTACCAAACTTTACTCAATTGTATTGAGGGGGTATTGATCCACTTTTCTTAAGGTGGAATTAGCTATTCAACGATTGTTCACAACCAATATTAAAAACAGACCGTGATACAAAATGTGTTATCCCCTGCAAGCCTTCAAAGCAGCCCTAGGGGTACACACACCCCCATTTCAGAAACACCGCTCTCAACAATCTGTGCTGTTATCTATAGTGCCGCCACGGGGCACGAGATGAACTGTAGATGCTGCAGTCAACCTGCGACTGTGCGTGGCTGCTACCTCCTCCGTAAAAAAATTCTCTTTTTTA
>PIJE02000082.1:15544-51494 GCA_002895965.2 Coryphaenoides rupestris | reverse complement strand
ATTGGCCTGCTACTGCTCCTCCCCTATACTCTCCCCGAGCCTCTATACCCGCCTCTGGCTCTCGGCGCCTGGAAGCAGACTGCCGTTTGCCAATACCAGAAGAGCCCCTCTTGTTCGGCCTCTCCCTCCATCTTTGTTACCCACACCGCCCACCTTAATTCACAGCCTGCCCCTCCGTCTGCCTGGCTCTCTTGTCCAATACCGCCCAATACCTCCCCTTCCCTCCCTTCTCCAGTGCTCCCATAGCTTTGCTTACTCTCCTCCCTTTTAACTCTTTTATTTTTTGGGAGAGGGGGGAATCTCCCGTTCTCTTTTTCCACCGCACCTCTCTCCCTCCCTCCCTCTCGCTCGCTCACTCTCTCTTTCTTCCCCTCCGTGTCTCTCCATTCTTCAAGACTGCAGTAGTGCTACTAATTGCTGACTTGGGCTGAACACAGACGTACACATGCGCGCGCGCACACACGCACACACACACACACACACACACACACACACAAGGTAAATGGATGCAGCCAGTTGGTGTAAGACGCCCAGGAAATGCTTTGCATGTTGCGTCCATGTTGGCCAGTTAGGCTGCTCAGGAACCATGACCAGCACAATACACCAGCTTCCTTACATGCAGAGAACTACAAAGACTCTCTCTGCTGGAAAAAGGGAGTTAAAAACCTGCCTACATGGAAGACAAGCAACAAGGCAGTGTATGAGTAAAACAATGCAAAGTAAGCAATCATAGCAAAGCAAATAGTTGGCTCCAACTCCTAAATTGTGGTTGATTCTTTTTCTGGCGTCATGGGTATGAACTCAATATTAGAGACGAATTAAATGGCTCTAATTTGTGTCGTTTACACATACACGCTTTGATGCATGCACGCCACACCCACACCCACACCACGTAACTTACACACACCAGTCACACCACACCACACACACATGCACGCACGCACACACAAATCTCTCTGCTCCACTTTGCTGTTTTGTTGTGATGGGAGGCAACCTCCAGCCTTCTGAAGGGGAGAATAAAACTGAATGGAATGGACAGATTCTACCCACAATCCCTCCCTGCTGCTTACGCAACCCTGCACTGCGACCACGTTCGGGGGACCTGTAATGGGAAGAAGAACTCAAACAGAACTTGACAGCTTCAAGAATAAAAAGGCGCACAACATTTGATTGATCTGGAGACCTCCGGGGCCACATGGTTTTGGTCCCACCACCACTGAAGCCATTATATATGATGACAAAGCTGCAGCGGGGAGGGGGGGGGGGCGGGCACCAGAAAAAACATGGCCGCCGTGGTGGCACGCTTCCGTGAGGACACAGATGCACAATCTGCGCAACTCCTCTGTGGAACGCAGCCGAGGCTAACCATGAGCTAGCACACTCCCCCCCCCCCCCCACCACCCTCTCGCCCCACCCCCACGCCCCCCTGTGCTAGTCAGTCACACACAGTGGAAAAATGTGACACAGGGCAAATAAAAAACGCCGTGAGTGGCATGTGAGAAAACAAGATCAGATTAAGGCTTGATTTTTAATAAAGAAAAACAGAAACGAAGGTGATCGCATTCCTTCCATGAGCCGCCGATATTAGAGTCCACACAGTCGTCGGTGTGACACAGTCAAGTCAAGACGTATTCCTCGCTTATCTCATCGTTACGGTTTATCTGGCCATTTAGTGCCGCCTCGCTGTTCCACAAAAGCGTGTGCAGAGAAAGCCAAGCATCGCTTAGCATTTCACATATTGGGCACCACTTAAAGAGTTATTATCCAGAAATACCAGTATCCAACCCACCCACAATGATCCCTCACACCAATAACAAATGTCACAATGTTTCACATCAATCATGGTGCCAAGTCCTGTGACTCATACACCTTTGTTGTTGGATAACCAGCAGTGGGCGCTAATATTCAGGTTTGTGTGTTAAAAAAGGCCAGCAGCATGTGTGCGATTTACTTTGGTTAGAATGTATAGCTGCAGAAATGTTGAAGCCTTGCAGTCAGGAAGACAAGCCAGTAATGTTAAACTGGAGGAGAAGACCGCATGAACTTGGCTAACCATTGTGTGTAGGCAGATCATACTGAGTGGAATGTGCCAAAAACACAGACGTGCAAGCACAACTTTTTGTATGTAATTACATCTATTTATTTGCAACATCTATACGCCTACTGGCTTAAAAGCTGCGGCCACTGTGGTCTACTTGGGTTTTTGATTCATCCATATTTGTTTTGAGCAATGTTTATGCCGTTTCTCATTTCCCAAATCAAAATGCTAAATAATGAAAGCCATACCAGAAAAACAATACTGCTAAACACCACCGTCGTTAGCGCGGCTCAGCGCGGTCGGATGAAATCAGCCAAACAAACGTCAAAGCTACCGCTGCCATTTCGATAATTGCAGCACCTAGGCTAATGGCTAAGTGTTGTTGTTGTAGTTCGAACAATCAAATCATCAAAAACAATGCAAAAGAGTAAACACTGACGTTATGCCAGTCATGTAAACTGATATTTTGGTTATACACAGAATGGAGACGCAAGGCATGGCAGTCCCGGCTGTATTGAGATGATGGGTGGGGGGTGGGGGTTACAGGTGTGGTTCACTGCATTAGCCTGGGGCTCGCCTATAAGAGCCTAGAAGCTTCTAAAACACCCAACCCCGCTAAATTCCCCAGAGTGACTCGAGCCAAGTTGTTTTCATAGAAGAGGACAAAGATGTTTGAAAGAAAAAAAAAAAAGATTTCTTCTCAGCGGAAACATGGCATGGGCTCAGTCGCCTTTTTTTGGAATTTCTGATTTCCGAAGGAAAAAAAGGATCCAGAATTTCCCGTCTGGGATCAATAAAGTGCGATCCTATCTCACGCACGGCAACCACCTTTGCGCAGTTTGCTTGATTACATCTGAACAGTGTGGGTAGTTCCATAGTCGTCAGGCCAGGGTAGTTTTTGCTGGAAAAGCCTTTGAGTCAAGCCCTATATTTCACATGCAATAACCCTAATGACAACACTGATCCATAGTTAACAATAGGGCAGAGAGAGCATTGCAGACGTGCAGGGTAACAGGGGCAGGGCCCCCTTCTGCACATGCCTGACTACAACCACAAGTACATTTGGCTCCGATTACAAATGCATGTCACTGGAAAAGTTTATAGGTGCATGCTATGCTGTGGCGTGTGTAGTGTAGTGTAGTACGAACTACGGTGCTTAAAACCATCGGCACGAGCAAGCGAGGATGTTGAAACAGAATCCGTAGTAGTAGTTAGTTAAGTCACTGATCTGGTTGGCAACGTTTTGGTGCAATTAAAAGCTTACGCATCACACAAAAGGTGTGCAAGCTACAGGGGTGTTCAACAAGAACAACAGATCCCTTTCCACTCTTGAACTGAACTGGATCTCCCTCCTCCATGCGCGCCAACCAAAACGTAACCCAGAGAGAAGGAGTAAGTTAAGAGGTGTAAGTCGGGGGGGAGGGGGTTAAGGGAAAAAGGGCGATCTGGCCCTGAAGGCCGAGCAGCCGTATAGCCCCACACCGCTGACCTAGATTAATAGCGACGGTAGCGGCGGCGGCGGCGAGACCGTGCGGCGGCGCACAGCCCCGTTTCCTGTATCCTGCCCGAGTCTGCGTGTGAAACGTCTCCATCTGTCAGACTCAGCAGGCCTGTGAGAAGAGCGCCGCCGAGTGCATGCATGTGAACGCACACACATGCACACACACTTGCACGCACACACACACACACACAGATGCACATGTGCGTGCACACACACAAGCTGAGAACTAACTGAGTGCCATGGGTGGGCGTATAAGGTTCTCCCTCCAGCATCCGGGAAAGGAGCAGGAGGAGGAGGAGGAGGAGGGTGGGGGGGACCAGTCCCAAAAGGTTTTATTCAATCTGGGGGGGGGGGCATAGAAATAGAAAGCGCCAAGCAGTGGCGGAACAACAAGACGTCGGGGAACGCAAGTGTGTGTGTGTTGTGTGTGTGTGTGTGTGTGTGTGTGTGTGTGTGTGTGTGTGTGTGTGTGTGTGTGTGTGTGTGTGTGGGTGGGTGGGGGGGGGGGGGGTAATTGTGCAGTGGCTATCTATCAAAGCGCTCAAGTGAACACTTAAAAGTCATTGATTTATACATTCTGAAAGTGCAAGATAGCAGAAAACTAAAGGGGGGGGGAGAGAGAGAGAGAGAGAGAGAGAGAGAGAGAGAGAGGGGATGCGGGGGAGGGGGGGGAGGGAGGAGGAGGAGGAGGAGGACGAGGGGGGCTGGGGGAGGGAGAGTGGTTAAGGTTTCCCCTTCTCTCATTAATCGGATAGTTGGGGCGCATAAAGCTGTCACTCAGATGCCTGATTTATACCTCCTACTCTCTCCCTCTCCCCCCCCCCATTGGCCTGCTACTGCTCCTCCCCTATACTCTCCCCGAGCCTCTATACCCGCCTCTGGCTCTCGGCGCCTGGAAGCAGACTGCCGTTTGCCAATACCAGAAGAGCCCCTCTTGTTCGGCCTCTCCCTCCATCTTTGTTACCCACACCGCCCGCCTTAATTCACAGCCTGCCCCTCCGTCTGCCTGGCTCTCTTGTCCAATACCGCCCAATACCTCCCCTTCCCTCCCTTCTCCAGTGCTCCCATAGCTTTGCTTACTCTCCTCCCTTTTAACTCTTTTATTTTTTGGGAGAGGGGGGAATCTCCCGTTCTCTTTTTCCACCGCACCTCTCTCCCTCCCTCCCTCTCGCTCGCTCACTCTCTCTTTCTTCCCCTCCGTGTCTCTCCATTCTTCAAGACTGCAGTAGTGCTACTAATTGCTGACTTGGGCTGAACACAGACGTACACATGCGCGCGCGCACACACGCACACACACACACACACACACACACACAAGGTAAATGGATGCAGCCAGTTGGTGTAAGACGCCCAGGAAATGCTTTGCATGTTGCGTCCATGTTGGCCAGTTAGGCTGCTCAGGAACCATGACCAGCACAATACACCAGCTTCCTTACATGCAGAGAACTACAAAGACTCTCTCTGCTGGAAAAAGGGAGTTAAAAACCTGCCTACATGGAAGAGAAGCAACAAGGCAGTGTATGAGTAAAACAATGCAAAGTAAGCAATCATAGCAAAGCAAATAGTTGGCTCCAACTCCTTAATTGTGGTGATTCTTTTTCTGCGTCATGGGTATTAAGTCAATATTAAGAGACGATTAAATCTCTAATTTGTGTCTTACACATACACGCTTTGATGCATTGCACGCACACCCACACCCACACACGTACTTACACACACAGTCACACACACACACACACATGCACGCACGCACACACAAATCTCTCTGCTCCACTTTGCTGTTTTGTTGTGATGGGAGGCAACCTCCAGCCTTCTGAAGGGGAGAATAAAACTGAATGGAATGGACAGATTCTACCCACAATCCCTCCCTGCTGCTTACGCAACCCTGCACTGCGACCACGTTCGGGGGACCTGTAATGGGAAGAAGAACTCAAACAGAACTTGACGGCTTCAAAAATAAAAAGGCGCACAACATTTGATTGATCTGGAGACCTCCGGGGCCACATGGTTTTGGTCCCACCACCACTGAAGCCATTATATATGATGACAAAGCTGCAGCGGGGAGGGGGGGGTGGGCACCAGAAAAAACATGGCCGCCGTGGTGGCACGCTTCCGTGAGGACACAGATGCACAATCTGCGCAACTCCTCTGTGGAACGCAGCCGAGGCTAACCATGAGCTAGCACACTTCCCCCCCCCCCCACCACCCTCTCGGCCGGCCCACCCCCATGCCCCCCTGTGCTAGTCAGTCACACACAGTGGAAAAATGTGACACAGGGCAAATAAAAAACGCCGTGAGTGGCATGTGAGAAAACAAGATCAGATTAAGGCTTGATTTTTAATAAAGGAAAACAGAAAGGAAGGTGATCGCATTCCTTCCATGAGCCGCCGATATTAGAGTCCACACAGTCGTCGGTGTGACACAGTCAAGTCAAGACGTATTCCTCGCTTATCTCATCGTTACGGTTTATCTGGCCATTTAGTGCCGCCTCGCTGTTCCACAAAAGCGTGTGCAGAGAAAGCCAAGCATCGCTTAGCATTTCACATATTGGGCACCACTTAAAGAGTTATTATCCAGAAATACCAGTATCCAACCCACCCACAATGATCCCTCACACCAATAACAAATGTCACAATGTTTCACATCAATCATGGTGCCAAGTCCTGTGACTCATACACCTTTGTTGTTGGATAACCAGCAGTGGGCGCTAATATTCAGGTTTGTGTGTTAAAAAAAGGCCAGCAGCATGTGTGCGATTTACCTTTGGTTAGAATGTATAGCTGCAGAAATGTTGAAGCCTTGCAGTCAGGAAGACAAGCCAGTAATGTTAAACTGGAGGAGAAGACCGCATGAACTTGGCTAACCATTGTGTGTAGGCAGATCATACTGAGTGGAATGTGCCAAAACACAGACGTGGCAAGCACAACTTTTTGTATGTAATTACATTCTATTTATTTGCAACATCTATACGCCTACTGGCTTAAAAGCTGTGGCCACTGTGGTCTACTTGGGTTTTTGATTCATCCATATTTGTTTTGAGCAATGTTTATGCCGTTTCTCATTTCCCAAATCAAAATGCTAAATAATGAAAGCCATACCAGAAAAACAATACTGCTAAACACCACCGTCGTTAGCGCGGCTCAGCGCGGTCGGATGAAATCAGCCAAACAAACGTCAAAGCTACCGCTGCCATTTCGATAATTGCAGCACCTAGGCTAATGGCTAAGTGTTGTTGTTGTAGTTCGAACAATCAAATCATCAAAAACAATGCAAAAGAGTAAACACTGACGTTATGCCAGTCATGTAAACTGATATTTTGGTTATACACAGAATGGAGACGCAAGGCATGGCAGTCCCGGCTGTATTGAGATGATGGGTGGGGGTGGGGGTTACAGGTGTTCACTAGCATTAGCCTGGGGCTCGCCTATAAGAGCCATGAAGCTCTAAAACCCAACCCCGCTAAATTCCCCAGAGTGACTCGGAGCCAGTTGTTTTTCATAGAAGAGGACAGATGTTTGAAAGAAAAAAAAAAGATCTTCTCAGCGGAAACATGGCATGGGCTCAGTCGCCTTTTTTTGGAATTTCTGATTTCCGAAGGAAAAAAAGGATCCAGAATTTCCCGTCTGGGATCAATAAAGTGCGATCCTATCTCACGCACGGCAACCACCTTTGCGCAGTTTGCTTGATTACATCTGAACAGTGTGGGTAGTTCCATAGTCGTCAGGCCAGGGTAGTTTTTGCTGGAAAAGCCTTTGAGTCAAGCCCTATATTTCACATGCAATAACCCTAATGACAACACTGATCCATAGTTAACAATAGGGCAGAGAGAGCATCGCAGACGTGCAGGGTAACAGGGGCAGGGCCCCCTTCTGCACATGCCTGACTACAACCACAAGTACATTTGGCTCCGATTACAAATGCATGTCACTGGAAAAGTTATAGGTGCATGCTATGCTGTGGCGTGTGTAGTGTAGCGTAGTACGAACTAGAGTGCTTAAAACCATCGGCACGAGCAAGCGAGGATGTTGAAACAGAATCCGTAGTAGTAGTTAGTTAAGTCACTGATCTGGTTGGCAACGTTTTGGTGCAATTAAAGCTTACACATCACACAAAAGGTGTGCAAGCTACAGGGGTGTTCGACAAGAACAACAGATCCCTTTCCACTCTTGAACTGAACTGGATCTCCCTCCTCCATGCGCGCCAACCAAAACGTAACCCAGAGAGAAGGAGTAAGTTAAGAGGTGTAAGTCGGGGGGGAGGGGGTTAAGGGAAAAAGGGCGATCTGGCCCTGAAGGCCGAGCAGCCGTATAGCCCCACACCGCTGACCTAGATTAATAGCGACGGTAGCGGCGGCGGCGGCGAGACCGTGCGGCGGCGCACAGCCCCGTTTCCTGTATTCCTGCCCGAGTCTGCGTGTGAAACGTCTCCATCTGTCAGACTCAGCAGGCCTGTGAGAAGAGCGCCGCCGAGTGCATGCATGTGAACGCACACACATGCACACACACTTGCACGCACACACACACACACACAGATGCACATGTGCGTGCACACACACAAGCTGAGAACTAACTGAGTGCCATGGGTGGGCGTATAAGGTTCTCCCTCCAGCATCCGGGAAAGGAGCAGGAGGAGGAGGAGGAGAGGAGGGTGGGGGGGACCAGTCCCAAAAGGTTTTATTCAATGCTGTTGGATAAAAAAAACACAAAAAAACACCCGTGGTTTTTCTGGCGGGCGATATTGGTTGTTGAACACTGAAGCGAGGGCGAAGGAACAGAGAGGCGGCAGACCATTGTCCTGCAGGCGTTGAGAGAGGAAAGCTGTTCGAACCCACACACAAAAAAAGAACAAAAAAGAGCAGAACAAGTTTTTGTTCGCGTTTCCTTCTCTCTTTCCTTCCTCACCTGTGAGTCTGTGAGTGCTAACATTGACTCACTCTTCAGGACTCTTAGCGATTCCATAATGAGCTGATAATGAGGACAAATCAGCAGAGTGTGTGTGTGTGTGTGTGTGTGTGTGTGTGTGTACACGTTCGTGTGTGTGTGTACGTGTGTACGTGTGTGTGCGCGTGTACACGTTGCGTACGCGCGTGTGTGTGTGTGTGTGTGTGTGTGTGTGTGTGTGTGTGTGTGTGTGTGTGTGTGTGTGTGTGTGTGTGTGTGTGTGTGTGTGTGTGTACGCGCTCGCCTGTGTTCTTTTCATGCACGCGTGCCGGACGGCAGAACACGAAGAAAAAAGAAAGAAAAAGAAAAAGAAAATGACACCTTTTTTCCGTGCATATGCGCACAGATCAGGCGGGTTAATTTACACTGGCATGTTCCTCTACTTACAGCAGCTGGTATTCAACAGAAGAACCGACGACGCAGAGAGAAGGGAGAGAAGGGAGAGAAAGGAGAGAAGGGAGAGAGAGGGGAGAGAGCACAGACCCTCTCCTCCTCAGCCACCTGTTAAGCAACGGCAGCAGCAGCAATGAAGAGTTAAATATAAACAGACGCATGGCCGGGGGCCAGGTGTGCCAGCGATGTGCGGAGCTAGACGCCGTGGGCTCGATCAATAGCAAACTAAAGCAGATAGTGATATAACCTTGGTGGGTGGCTGGGCTACCGGGTGAAGAATGACCAGACCATGTAAAATCTTTTTTTTGCAACAAAAATAAATAATACAGAAATAAAATACAATTTCAATGAATTTCTCACAAGATTGAGTTGAAGATCAGTTGGAACAATAAATCCATGCATATGAAGTTATGATTACGATTTAAAGGCACAATCTCCTCTCGTATGTGTAATATGGAGGCTTTTGTTTTAAACTGCCTCGCCACTAGTGAGGATACAATTAACCGTAAGTAAATTGAGCAAAATGTAATTTTATTGTTGCGAAGATCATTAGCCAGCAAAGACACGTTCACACACTGTTGCCAAAGCACTTCCTTTGTTTGAATTTTGGATTGATTGAATGGTTTTGGAATTAATATCTCACAGACACACAACACAGACACACGACAGCAGACACACACACACACAACTACACACACAGACACACAACACCAGACCACACACACACACAAAACCTTGGGTAATTTATAAAGTCTGATCAAATACTTTTCATTTTCCACAACTTTTTTACATTTTTTCATTGAAAAACATTTTCCACTAAAGCAGTGATTTTGTTGGCTGGAGCCAAGGACACCCATTCCTGTGTGTCACCACATTCACCGCAGGTAGAGTCAAGTGAGAAGGACTCTCCCTCGCCTGGGTGAAACATTAACCCGCACTAGTAAAACCCCTTTTGTTGGAGACCAGAAAATCAAACGGTCTCTCTGTGTGCCAACAGCGATGAGTCGAGAGAAAGCCCCGACACCCTGCTGTGCTCGTCAAGAGTCGGGAATCAAAGAGTTTCGCCTCGGGCACGCCAAACATGGGAATTCACATATCCATATTCATACTGGGTTGTTGGTAGGGGTGCACCAATAGCGTCGCTTTGTCAATATTTCACTAACCTTGTAATGAGCCGATTACGCCGTCTATATACCTTTATCTCTTTGCTCAGAGTGAGGATATACAAAGTAGTGTGTGTGTGTGTGTGTGGCTGACCATTGAATGCCTTGTAAATGGTGTTAAGCGACATGCCAACAACCAAACGACAGACCACTGCGCATGGGAGGCTGGCTGTGTGTGTGTGTGTGTGTGTGTGGTGTGTGTGTGTGTGTGTGTGTGTGTGTGTGTGTGTGTGTGTGTGTGTGTGTGTGTGTCAGAGCCGTTTCTCAAGCTGTGCTAAGTTGGCGTACGTCCAGCACATCTGCAGCACATTTCTAAGGGGTCCAAAATTATTTTCTAAAATGTTTTCTTTTTTTTTTCTTTTTTTAAATGGGGTGGAGGGCTAGGCTACTCCTAATTCATTAAACATTTTAAACAGAGGCATTTTTATTTTGCCTAATTTGTCACATGGGGAGCATGTTTTATGTGCACATGAGTCTGTAAATAAAAATCAGCCATGAAACGGCGTCAGTGACTGTAAAGTATTTTAAAAACCGCCGGTCACATTTTACACCGGAGGAAGTGTAATCTTTCTCCCAGCAGTGCGTTAAGGGAGTCAATTGGATCGGTGGCGTCCGGCCAGATTGCCTGTTAGGGCTGCAGCAGCCAGCATTTATGCAAGCAAAGAGGGTCTGTTAGACGCACAAATGTATACTTTGTAAGCCGTTTTAAGCTTTTTGCCAACGCTTAAGCTGGGTGAGAATGTATAACAGCTTATACAGCTCTCGTCGGGAGCTCAGCGAAAATGTGAAAAATGAAGTTGCACTCACGGGCATGCATTCATAAAAAAAAACAACAACTGTAGGCCTATGTTATAGCGCGTCACACACAGATCCTCAGAGACATAAATAGACAGGTGCAAGTTTCACACACTGCACACACTAATTGCCTTGATCAATCCCATGTTCGCGGGATATAATAAACAGTAGTGAGTGCCGGTGCCAATACGTTGACACCAGCAGGGCCAAAGTCCAGGGCGATTCCATTGACATTGCTGGGTAATCCCGGCACAGCCAAGTTCATAATAAAACCGACTCTGTGACGCCTCGATACGGATACGGCTTCCGGGCGGGAAAACCCCAGAGGGCCTTTCCAAGTCACCGCGAGCAACACTTAACACTCTCAAGTTAACTGTAATAAACAGGCTGTTAAACCTAATCCACATCATAACCATAACAATAAAGATGCATATAGACCGATAATTGACCATACCCCATAATCCTCTAAGTACTTTTAGGGATCTTAAGTGTATCACCTGTATTGGGATACGACACACAAACACATGTAGCTGTACAGTATGTATAAGAAAACCAAAAAAAAAGTCTGAATCCACAGTACAACAGCCGAAACATAATAATAACCAAATAAAAACAGCGAAAGTACTTTGCTCGGAGACAGCATTTATCCAAACTACTCCAACGGCGCCGTGGAAGAAGTCACACCACCGCCACTATATCAGATTGAAACATCCCATTAGCTTAGCGCATTCACAGAGGCCATTAACATTTAAATATGCAGGGCCCAGACTCCCGTTTTAAAATGTCATTTTTACTTCGCCACCGAGAAGAGTGCCGCTGCACTGCAGTTGTCAAAAACAACTTTTCCTCCCCCCTTTTTTTTCCCTTTCTTTTAAATTCAAGGACCTTTTCAATGTCAGGGCCAATCCACACAACAGCCCGCCGACAGGTCCTATGGGTGAAGGACGAGAAAGAAGAAAAAAAAGTACACACACACACACACACACACACACACACACACACACACACAACTTCTCACTCTCTCTCTCTCTCTCTCTCTCTCTCTCTCTCTCTCTCCCTCCCTCGACATCAGCAGGACGCACGACCATCTCTCCCTGCCACAAAATTCATGTCAGCTAGCAGCGATAGCAGCCCTGCTGGGAGGACAATGGACTGCTGCAACCCCTTTCCTCCACCTCCTGCACCTCTTCCTCCCTAACCCCCTACCCCCCCCCCCCACCCACACACACACACACACATAGCTCAGTGATGCTGAGACAGGAGAAATAGAGAGAGAGAGAGAGAGAGAATAAGGGAGTGAATAGGAGGGAACTTAGGTTACGGAGGACCTTATGGAGGACAGGCTCCAGGGGCCGATGGGAAATCCACTGCCAAATATGGTAAGGTATGCATGCTTCTGGTTTTGGTGTGTGTGTGTGTGTGTGTGGTGTGTGTGTGTGTGTGTGTGTGTGTGTGTGGTGTGTGTGTGTGTGTGTGTGTGTGTGTGCTGTGTGTGTGTGTGTGTGTCATTCCTGTACAGAATCAGACACACCATGCTATAAGTGCCCGTGCGCACACATGCACGCACACATACACACTCACACTCTCACTCACACACGCAGGCACACACACCACTCTGACACTGCTTATCTCCATTATTTCCTTGTTTTCTAGAATGGCCAGCGGTCTCAGAGCTGCTGCTACTGTGTGTCGTGCAGACATCTGGGAGGGGGTGGATGTTATTAGCCATTAGTGTTGATGCTGAGTGCAGCGACCGCAGATGTATCGCTAGTGGTGGTGGTGGTCGGTGGCGACAGCCAGCCTTCATAACAATGCCCACGGACTGCCTCCTCGCCTCTGTCCCAGAGAGTTGCCCAGGACTCCCTGCTAAGGGCAGATGGGGCTTTGTCTGCACGCCTTTCTGGCAAAGTAAATCTCAGTCTCTCTCACCACACACACACACACACACACACCACACCACACACACACACACACACACACACACACACACACACACACACACACACAACCACACACACACACACACACACACACACACACACACACACACACACACACACCACACACACACACACACACACACACACACCACCCACACACACACACACACACACACACACACACAGTCAGAGGGGCGGCGCGCAGAAGAAAAGAGGGCTTATCATGAATATTCATAAGGGGTGGGACAGTCTGACGTTTTCTACAGGATCGTAAGCGAAGGCTAAATAGTTGCGCTCGCTCACGGAGCAACTTTTTTTGGGGGGGGTTTTCTTTTTTCCTCTGCTCACTGACTTTCTTCTTCACACCACGTCCCAAACATCAATGTCACAACTCACACACACACACACACACACAATGGGCATGGCAGAGTGTGTGTGTGTGTGTGTGTGTGTGTGTGTGTGTGTGTGTGTGTGTGTGTCTGACCGTCTGTGTGTGTGTGTGTGTGTGTCCCCACAAAGCAAAACACAAACCCCTGCTCTGTTTTTTTCACTCCCCTCTCTCTCTCTGCCCCCCCCCTCCTCCCCTCCACTCCCCTCTTCCCTGCCGTCAGCAAATTTAATCGGGTGAGGGTGAGGTGGGGGGCGGGGGCCGGGGGGGGGGAAGTTTTCACTGTACAGCGTCGCTCAGCACAAACAAACAGAGCCGCCGCCGTCTCCTCCTCCTTTGCCCAGCGATGGGGGCCCCGCTTCAGCATTTTAGACATCTCTTTCAGCGCTCTCTCTCTCTCTCTCTCTCTCTCTCTCTCGCTCTCTCCCTCCCTCGACATCAGCAGGACGCACGACCATCTCTCCCTGCCACAAAATTCATGTCAGCTAGCAGCGATAGCAGCCCTGCTGGGAGGACAATGGACTGCTGCAACCCCTTTCCTCCACCTCCTGCACCTCTTCCTCCCTAACCCCCTACCCCCCCCCCCCCACACACACACACACACATAGCTCAGTGATGCTGAGACAGGAGAAATAGAGAGAGAGAGAGAGAGAGAATAAGGGAGTGAATAGGAGGGAACAGGAGAGGGGAAAAGCGATAAAGAGAAGGGGAATAAAACATAATACTCCTGCACTCAGAGTCTGTGTGTGTGTGTGTGTGTGTGTGTGTGTGTGTGTGTGTGTGTGTGTGTGTGTGTGTGTGTCTTTTGTCTGTGTGTGCGTGTGTGTGTGTGTGTGTGTCATTGTCATTCCTGTACAGAATCAGACACACATGCATATAAGCTTGCCCGTGCGCACTCATGCACGCACACACATACACACTCACACTCTCACTCACACACGCAGGCACACACACCACTCTGACACTGCTTATCTCCATTATTTCCTTGTTTTCTAGAATGGCCAGCGGTCTCAGAGCTGCTGCTACTGTGTGTCGTGCAGACATCTGGGAGGGGGTGGATGTTATTAGCCATTAGTGTTGATGCTGAGTGCAGCGACCGCAGATGTATCGCTAGTGGTGGTGGTGGTCGGTGGCGACAGCCAGCCTTCATAACAATGCCCACGGACTGCCTCCTCGCCTCTGTCCCAGAGAGTTGCCCAGGACTCCCTGCTAAGGGCAGATGGGGCTTTGTCTGCACGCCTTTCTGGCAAAGTAAAATCTCAGTCTCTCTCACACACACACACACACACACACACACACACACACACACACACACACACACACACACCACACACACACACACACACACACACACACACACACACACACACACACACACACACACACACACACACACACACACACACACGAATGGATGCGCATTTTGATTTCACATAACCCCCGTTTTTCTCTTTCACACACACGAACACACACATAAACACACACACACACGAGCTGTGACATTGACGTGCGCACGTGTGCACCGCCATGAGGAGAAGACTCATGACTCCATGCGTCGTCCCTAATCCTCCACCTTCAGCATGACAGTGGATGGCAGCTGATGAGATGTACATACACATCTGCAGCTTAAGTACAAGTCATCCAGCTCTCTGTACACGTCACACACACACACCACATTCCAGGCACAGTCCATCTTCATCACTCGCATCTTTATACCTCACTTTATCCCCCTGCCCCCCCCCACCCCCAACAAGGCTTCCATCTCCATCAGTTCACCTGCGCTCATCAACCCCCGCCCCCCGCCCAACGACACACACACACACAACACGCGCAATCATCATCAATTAGGGGCTTCTTATAATAGAGCTCTGCTAGTCATTAAGGAGGTGGGTGGGTGCCTGGTGGTGGATGAGAGGGGTGATGGGGTGGGGGGAGCATGGAGTGATGGCTGAGGTAGTGGTGGAAGCCTATTAGGGAGGGGAAGTGAGTGGTGGTGGTGGGAGGAACCTCCCGCCGCGGCGCTAAGTACAGGGAGGTCAGTAAACATCGACTGCAGCGATGGCACCGCAGAGCCCGGAGGCTGCTGGCTAATGATGCCGTCCACCATTCACCGCCGCCGCCAGACGCTCGCGTATTGTGCGCCTGCCACCATGTCACTCGTGACTTCTTTTTAAGGATGTTGTTTTTTTTCTTACATAAATCTCTGTCTGCATCTGAGGATTAATTGCATTATCGATGCATCTGTGGCTTATTATATTGTTTGATTCATCGTTTAGTCTAGAATGTCATCATGTATCATCATGGAAAATAATGCTACTTGACCGGAGATCAATGGCACGATAAGCAGCAGCCAAGGGTAATGCCACACTTGATGAGTGATTAAAAACGACTGATTGATTATTTTACATTCATTTTCAGCCAATTGATGAGTTAACTAGACTAATTATTTCCTCGCCGGGTGTCTAAGTGTTATAGTTAAAGGATAAAACACTGCAGTGGTTATACACACGGGCCCTGCTCAGAGTTTCTTGGAAGGCCAGTGTTGTAATTGAGTGGCAGATGTCTCTCTCTCTGTCTCTCTCTCTTTCTCTTTCTCTTTCTCTCTCTCTCTCTCTCGTCTCTCGTCTCTCGTCTCTCGCCACTCCTCCTCCTCCTCCCCCCCCCCACGGGGACTTTTAGGAGGAGTTAGCGGCTTTGCCATTATGGGAATCCTCAGCAGAATTCACGAGAGCTATTTCAGCAGCGTCCAAATGACAGTGTTAAATGGAGTATTAGGTTCAGAGAACATCATTAAGCATGTGTCGCTGCTTTGCTTTGCTCTGTGTGGCCTCAAACAGTGTCAAATTTGCACCAAAATGTTTCACTCCATGCGCTCACAGCACAATTAATAATTACTTTGTTCGTAATAGATTTAGAGAGAAAATTAACTAACAGTGCTTGACTGTGCTGCATATTACATTTACCGAAATGTATGAAAAATAACTAATTTCAGACATTAAACACCTCGCCTAAACAGCTGCCAATCCATAGAGAAAGAGAGAGAGTCAATCCAGAGAATGAAACAGAAAAAGAGAGAGAGCATGCATGGGAAAGGGCGGTGGTGTGTTTCTTTAGACACCATCCCCTCTACCCTTGCATCGATGCACTTTGGTCCCAGTTTGCCCATTAAACCTAAAACACACACATACACACACACATACACCCTAAAAACCCATGAACGACCACCACACTACTGGTGTCCCTCTACACCGTGACTCCACTGACTGTATGGAGGAGGGGACATCTGTTGGGAAAAAAAAACTAATACAAAAGAGCAGCATCAGCCTACCGGGCCGCAACACACACACACACTGGCAAGTGCAAGCTGTGTGTGATAAATATTTAAGCACCGCATTGCTTTCCCCCCCCCCCCCTTTCTTATTTATTTATTTTTTACCTCTGCTGGTGTGTGAGATCAAAAGTTCCTGAGAGGAGCTGCCATGTATATTGTGATTTTGCATGTGATGCACTCGCTCTGACACACACGTGTGTGTGTGTGTGTGTGTGTGTGTGTGTGGTGTGTGTGTGTGTTGTGTGTGGTGTGTGTGTGTGTAAGGAAGGAAGGAAGGAAGGAAGGAAACAAGGAGAAGAGGGGCTGGAGGGAGGGTGGGTGCTTTCATATCACAAAACAGGGAAGCAGATATGCAACAAACCAACGGGGTATGGGTTCAACCCCCGGCAGAGATGAAGGTGGCGGGGGAGTTGGGGAGACGGGGGAGGGTGGGGGGGGGGGGGGTGGGGCGGGGTGTGGCTGCGCAGGTGGAAATGGGATTAAAAGTAGAAGCAGGGAAGTTCCTCCGCTATTTGAACAAGGGCTTGCATGTTGTTGTTGCAAGAGATCACTCGTGACTCCCGACAGCTTTTTCGAGAACACCACTCAGAGAGACGACGATAAACGATAAAAGATATATTCCAAAATAAATAAACAAATAAATAACTAGAGGTACTGAGCCAAGTAGATTGATCTCCAAATAAGGACAACTGATCAACATGTTTTCTGGGCAGGAAATTAAAAGGCAGACACCAGATAGTAGAAGGAAAAAAAGACTGGAACGTGGATCGTAACTCACTGTTGCTTGGTATGGTGTGTGGCAGCCTACTACTCCAACCAGCATAATATTAACAAGGGCCCTTTCTCTCAGGTCTGGCGAAAGCCTGGGAGTGACAATACCCCTGGGAGGGAGCGCAGATGTCCACTGCCAGCAGCACATCTGCAGAGCCAGCCCAGCGCCTCCCCGCCCCTCGACTCTACTCTCCCTCTACTCTTCTAGCCGGACAATGGGGCCCTCCTCCACTTGAAGCCTTCTGCAACTTGAACATCTAAATACAAGAAAGAACACGAGTAGTGGAAAATTGAAAGTATTGGAGGAGCCTCTATTCTCCATGCGGCATGTGGGCTAATTGGGGTCTATGCTGGGGTAGAGGGATGGCTAACCTCCTGTTGATTGTTGGGGTGTGTGGCGCATTGATGTTTTGTTGATTGACACTGATTAGTCTGCGTTCATTAATAATTGAGTAGTTTATGAATTATGGGTACATTGACCAAAAAGTAGGATTTAATCTAGAAATCAGAGTAGAGATCAGACTATTGCAAGGGGGGGGGGGGGGGTGGGGAGAGAGAGAGAGAGAGAGAGAGAGAGATGAAGTGTGATCACACTAAACTGGTGTTCTTGTATTTATACATCAAACTTTATTGGGGGTGGTGGTGGGTCGATTCATTGTGCAATAACAAGTAGGCTAACTAGTGATGAAAGCTTGACGCAAACATAGAGCCTAGATCTTGATATGGAGTG
This sequence comes from Coryphaenoides rupestris, assembly GCA_002895965.2. NCBI lineage: Eukaryota > Metazoa > Chordata > Actinopteri > Gadiformes > Macrouridae > Coryphaenoides > Coryphaenoides rupestris. The sequence continues at coordinate 33,504 of PIJE02000082.1, read as the reverse complement.
TGGGTGTGTGTGGGGGGGGGGGTATGTGCCACGCAGCCGCAGAAATTTTTCGACGACTTTAAAAGCAGAATTCATTACTAGCTAACGTGTGCTCCAAAACAGTCCTCCCGCCACCTCCCCCTCCCCTCCCTCCCTCCCGGGTGCCTCTTCGCTGATGGCGCAGGGAACACATGGACACCGATGCGAGCGTACAGCTTCCCAAAACTACACCCACAGCCCACACCCGAGCCCATAACACCCCCACAGTATCCCCCCCCCAACAACACCTTCCCAACAATGGTGAATCCTCCTACCTCGACTGGATGGACGGACGGATGCTTATTGAGAGTTCAAGCGTCGGCTTTTAGACTCCCAACGACGCGGGCTACGCATTTCAAATTCGCCTCGCTACCTTGTCTTGAGATAACGATCCACCGTCTTATGGAGATGGCGAGATGAAGGAAAAAAAAAACTTAATCCTAAACAGCGGCGGAGAAACGTCGCTCGGTCTCGTTCGTCGGTGTGTCGGCGTGAGTGTGTGTATGTGTGTGTGTGTGTGTAAAAAGAAAAAAGTGCTGGGCTGTACTCTCCTAATTATGCCCCACTGTTGACTTCCTTAGGGTTCATAAGCGCGCGCGCCACACACCAACACGCTCCCGCCTCCGCTGGGACAAGAACTGCCGAGGTGTGTTACAGACAGTTGGCGTTTCCGTTTGTTTTTTTTCTCCTCCTCTCTCCAGCTTTTTGAATAAGGGGCGGAGCCTGCTTTGCCCATCACCACCACCACCACCATCTCCACCACCTCGTCCTCGTCCTTGTCCTCCTCCTCGCGCGTGTTGCGTGTTCACGTTCACGCGCGCGCGCACAGATACAGACACCTCCCCCCCACCACCCCCCCAAAAAAAGGAGGGAAAACACAGCAGCAGCCACGCCCACGAGAGCGCTGCTGCTGCTGCTGCTGCTGCTGCTGCTGCCCGCCGCCATTCACTTCACTTTAGTGGGGGCCTGCTGGCGGACGCTGAACGAAAAAATACAGCAAAAAACTTTACGTTTAAATGTATTACAAATAGACGAATGCAATTAAATGAATTCACTCCGATAGTTGTTGGGAAATGTAGGCTCACAATGCACAATATTGGAGCCTATACCGACAGCTTTTCTTTTTTTTAATCAAACGTTTCATTAGCAGGCGACTAATATAATGTAATGTAATATAATTTCATTATCTTATATTGTTCTGTAGCCGCAAGGGCTTTATTTTGTAATTATGAATTAGAGTTTTTCTCCCTCTTGTGCCCCAATTAGGAACTGCATGTGTTTATTACATGTTCGATCCGCTTCGTCATTAATGCGTCGTTAAGTAAGTGCGTACGGCAATAATGATTTTATTTATCTCTGAAATTATGATTTCCTACTCGGACACTCTGGAGTTGACGCCCGTTCGAATAAAACGGGCGTCAACTCCAGAGTTCCTACGCAGATATTCGGTTAAGATTTCTCAAACCTTAATGTACTTTTAGGTAATTTCAACATGGTTACCCACATCGTACACAGTGAGACATTTTATTTCATTTTATAGGATTGTATGAATTCAAAACACATTTTTTATGTTTTCACAGACCAATCAGCATGCCAATACAGCACTTGATTAAACCCATACAATTAAACAATAATGTTGTTATTAATTGAGTAGGCCTATAAACGCCACACAAAGTGTGGGTGACCATCCATGTTTTTCCTACTTTAGAGCTTGAATGCATGTAGTTCGGAGAAGATTAATTTCCCACTTCCAACCTCCCACCTCCGACCATAAAGGAACGGTGACAAGGATGACTCACTGTCACTACATGCCAGAGAAAGGCTGCTCCTCACTGGGCTGGTTCACCTCTTTGAGTCTGATGCTACATCAGAGGCATCTGCCCTCTATAGCAGTGGTTCTCAACTGGTCTGGCTTCGGGATCCACCATCACCCCTTAATGACTAGCCACGACCCAAATCGAGGAAAATTGTCAGCTTCATAAACTTATTTAATGAAAAGATGGTGCCCCCCCCCCACCCTGGACTAGGACCAAAAATGAATGGAAGTTTGTCAGGCTAACCCCCCCCCCGGACCAGGGACCAACAATGGATCTTTCCCTACTCAAGCGGCAAGTCCCGCCCCCCCTAGTTACTGTTGCTATGCCCCACAAGCTTTCCCACAGCTCTGCAGCATGTTAGTAATGTCCACTGAACAACGCCCCCCCTGCTGATGATTCTCTCTCAAGGATTCCTGACAATATCGCTGTATGTTATTTGCCAAATGCCGCTACTTTATCTAAGAGAGTTCTACAGAAAGGCCTGAACTATTTGACACAAGGATATATCCATGACATTCGGATTTCGGACGGAGCAGACGACAACATAACACTTGATGCTAAGTGATGCGATCTATGCGGAAGACACAAACGCCTCACAAACTCCATATTGAAATTCGTTGGGACAAAATCCTACTGCTCATGTAAAGCAGGGTGAGTATGTTAGTGATGTGTTTACAATGAAAATAAGCCTAAGATCTGCTAACTACTAGCTACAATGGGCTAATCACCTAGCTATGCTAATCACACGATGGCGTGGTAACAATCTGGTCCTAGCGAAAAAAACATTTCACTGCTCAATGTACCTGTACACTGAAATAGGTGACAAATAAACTTTAGAATTTTAACAAATTAGCGAGCTTTGTAGCTTTTTGTGTCGGCGCCAGGGGTGTAAAAAGTACCCAGAAATTATACTTAAGTGAAAGTATGGGTACCGTCTCAAAATCTTACTCAAGTAAAAGTCAGAGTATCTGCTAAAAAACACACTTGAGTAAAAGTTAAAAAGTTTCTACTTTTAAATGTACTTAAGTACTAAAAAGTAAAAGTAAAAACTTTTTTTTATTGCAAGGCCATGGGTGCTCGTCTTGGCCGTCCACGCCGACCGTTTCGTCCTCTTCATCACTCGTACTATCGTTTGTGGCCATCTTCTGTAGCTTGTCACTCTGACTGTCTATTCTTCTGATAGCAGGTGTTTCATCAAAGATCCCCGCTGTCTAGTCTTGCACAAGGACCAATCAGCATGGGTATGGGCGGGTTAGTTTTCCATTGATGGGGATTTGATTGGCTGTTTTTAAATAAAGTGCGGCCGCAGGATTAATAACGTTAACGTTAGTTCGGCCAGAGAAACAAATATGCAAATTAAAATTGAGATTTGTACTTTGTACTTTGTAGGTCTGCATTTTAAATGTAAGGAGTAAAAAGTATGTTTTTTTTCTCTGAAATGTAATTGAGTAAAAGTACAAGTATACAAATCTAATAATACTCGAGTAAAGTACAAATCCCCAAAAACAGTACTTAAGTATTGTAACGAAGTACAATTACTCAAGTACTTTACACCCCTGGTCGGCGCTGCTGTAAATTGATGTGTGGAGTCGCTATCAACCATTTGATTGTTGCACTTGTTTCAGTGTTTTAAGTACATCATAAAAACCACTGCATTCAGTAATTGCCTTATCAGATACAGTTCTGTAAATAACTCGGACACAAAAATGTCAGACCCACTTGGATCACATCCAGTCAATGCTTTGAGGGTTGTGCTTGACTTATAGTCACTATAAAGCTGACTCTGTAAAAGCCAGTGCAGATGGCACCTGGGTCTTACATTCAGTACCATCAATAATGACTAAAGTAGAAGGAAATTATTTCTAAAGTTTTCAGGCATGTTTTAATAATAATGTCTCTATGAGGCCATATGTAGTTGTCCAAATGTAAAATACATAAGCTCTATCCATGTATTAAAAACAAGTCCTGCAGAATGCATGGATTCTCCAAATCTGGATGAAACGCGCTCCCTGTAATCTCTCTGGATATCTGTGGTCATTATTGCACGTTCCCCAAGCGCATCTAAGAACCATGTTGTTCTAACTAAATGTAGCTGTAGTCTAATCTATGAACACAACAACGCGGGACAAGCTTTGTTTGTGGGACATCATGGCGGCTCTGTTGCAAGGGGCGTGGTCTTAAGAAATCAGGCAATCTTATTGGTTATTATTCTCCGCGTGACTGATAGTGTGGAAAGGTCCATTAACGTAACTTTGTCAGGCTCACCATCCCCCCCCCCCCCTATCTCGAGAGATGCTGACTCTGTGCCCAACGCGCGCCTCACGGTAGCGCAGTTGTGCATCCATTGCGCATATTGCGAAAAATGCGGCCCATTGCACAGCGCATGTTCTGCGTTTAGGGGGGGCGGCCCTGAGTGTGAATAGACGGCACTCCGCTGCATAAAAAATCCCCTTCAAAATAAAAGCACAGGATTTTTTTCTTACAATTTTTTTTGCCCAGGCAAAGGCCCACTGAAAACAGGGTCTGCGACCCACCAGTTGAGAATCACTGCTCTATAGGGTCTCGGAAACCCATCCAAAAACCCCTCAAGAGCATTACTACATTTCAGGATGAAGTCACTGGCGGTTCTCTGACAGTCCCCGTCCTCACTGAATTTCGGGAGGCTTTAAAGGAAGGCGGGTCCATTTCCATGGGCCGCTTTCGCCTCACATCAGAGACAGCTCCTGGTGCTTTGGCGAGGAGGACAGGGTAACTGGACAACAAGTGGAGACCAGGAAGACAGACGGGCAGGCAGGAGGGAGCAGGTCGGCAAGCCAGGGGTTTTCAGGGAACGGAGACAGGATCTGGACTGGGGAGAAGGGTTAATCACGGGTAAAGGGAACTTGGAATGAAAGTCGAGTAAGCCACTAACGATACTGACGGGGCAATACAAACAACGATCTGGCGATGGGTTCTTCTACTGGGTAGCTGATGAGTTGATGAACAGCTGGTGTGAGAGGCAGCGCAGGTGAGTGCGGTGGATGATGAACCAGGGAGAAGCCACGCCCCCAACACATACACACAAACACACACAAACAGGTAGAGGAAATACTAGGAGGTAGAAGTGGAGGGTGTGACAGTGATAGAAGTCTCTCACTTGATTTCCTTGGTTCAGAGGGACATCGCTCGTGCCAGTGGAAGAGCCATGTCTCAGGCACCTCTCTGCGTCTCCTCTGGTTGGCTCAGTCTAAGCTGCTGGGCTTTGGAAGACATTTGCGGCTTGTCTCTTTACCCCTGGAATCACATTTTGGCCAGGAAGCGACAACATTTTCCTGACCAACATGGTCAGGAAAGGCAGCGATATGCTAAGGCAATTTATGCTCCCACCTCCACGCCCCAGTATGCCACCTCCGAAGTCTGAAGTGGTAGGGGAATGGCCTCCCCCAAGAGTTTTAGCAGTGCAGTCCCCTTATCTCCAGCAGCAGTGCAAATTATGCCGCAGCGTAGCAGCCGACAAGTGGGCAGGTTTGTCTCCAAGGCAAGGGTTGTGCGGGAGGACTGTGTCTCCCTTGGCCAGGGAAGGTCGGCCTGCAGAAGTCCTCCTGATGGGCTTAGTCCAGGTTTTGGCTGCCTCTCCTAGGCCCTCAGGCCCTCACCCAAACTGGGAGGAGCAATCGGATTCCCCTTGGGTTTTGGCCACAATACTCGACAAACAAACTTGCACTTCCTTCCACGTTCCCGTTCATTGGAAGTATTTTCGTTTTCCTTCTACAGCATGGCATACAATTTCAATCCTCCTGTTTGGCCTCTCCTTAGAGGCCAGCAACTGACAGCCCAGGGACAGCAGATACTTGATTGCCTGGCTGACTGGCTAGTGTGAGGCCCGTCCAGGGAACAAGCACTGCTGAATACACACAGGCTGGTGGCCCACATAATGTTCATATGTTCATAATGCTCAATGTTCAATGTGAGAGTTCACATTGAACATTGAGAAGAGTCAACTGGTCCCCTCCCAGACAGCAACTTTTATCGGCATGTCAGTGGACTCTGCCCTGATGATGGCAAAGCTACCTGAGGTGACAATGCTATGCATCTTGTTCCACCATGACTGCTTCTGTCCAAAGAGGGCCATCACAGTCTGGGAATGGCAGCATCTCCTGGGCCTTTTTCTCTTCTTCTCGTTCCCCTGGGCCTTCTCCACTTCAGGCCACTACAGCAGTGGTTCAGCTCCCACAGGCTGTACCTGAAATCGCACAGGCACTTGGTCAACGATTTGTGACACATTGGTAGTGTGCAAACCATAGTGTCAACTATGGGCACTGCATTGGATTGGATAACCCATAATGCATTTCGACACCGTCTTATCCGAAACATTAAACCTCCACAACCCCATACAGCATGATGTTTTTTACTATTGCAATCATGCAAAGTTTGGATACACATAGTGGGTTTGTAGGGTGTACTTTTGGCTTGTACACCAGAAAATGATAGTTGATAGTTTCTGACCAACAAGGGGCACTCATTAAAATTTGTGAGAGCAGCAGTCCATCCTAAAATGTGGCTCTGGTGATGCAACAGCGGATCTGTATCTGCATATACTGTATGAAGCAATGTCATTCATATACAGTATATGATGAAAGATTCAATTTGGTTTAATAAATGGATCAGATAGGCTATGTTTGTGACAAGTCTTTGTTGTCTTCACATATTCACCGGTTGGCTGCATCATAATGATTGCCCAATTGTTCCATGTAGTCGATATAATATCCTCCTATGAAGCAATCAACCCACCAAGCAGCTTGTGTGAGATCAATACAATTCAATAAAGCATTTTATTTTTTCTTGCATGTTATGATTTGATATGCTCATTAAATGAGTATTCCAGTTGTGAGCGGTGAGCATACACACATGATAAACACACACAGACACACACACACACACACACACACTTACAAAAACACACACACACGGACAACGGACACACGTGTGCGGACAGCGCACGCACACACACACACACACACACACACGACAGCACACACATGCATACAGACAACGCAAACACACACAGATAACACACACACACACACGGACAACAACGCACACACACACACACACACACACGGAAAACAACACACACGCACACATACACACACATATCTCCCAATCTGTTCACTGTACTGTAGGTATTTGAAAGGTTCTGTATTGTGCGAGTGCATATTTCCACAGAAAGACTTTACTTCTTCCCTCAGTTCCTCCTGGCAGAGATCTGAGCGTTTGACCTTTTTAAAATGCAAAGCGATTCGTCTTCTCCAGAGTGAACGGGAGGCTCATGATTGTGCTAGTAAATTTGAGGGACTTATGCAGTTACTCACACAGAGGGGGGAGAGAGGAGAGGAGTGTGTGTGTGTGTGTGTGTGTGTGGGGGGGGGGGGGGGGGGAGTGTGGGGGGAGCTGCCTCCATGCCCTGCTGAAGTCTTGACTTGGTTGGGGGAATATAATAACACCTCAGAGGGTTATGTTAATCTTTAAAGACAGGTTATTCTTATGCTGCTCCACTCCTTACCTCATTTGAATGAATATCTTACACCGCCAACCTTGGCTTAGCATCCTGGCGGCAAAGTCTTTCTTTTTTTTGAGGGGGGTCTTTTGTAATTTATTTTCATTTCTTTTTCATTTATTTTGACACTCGCACACTTTGAATAACCTTAAGGTTTGTATTCTTTACAGGTCTTGGTGCTTGGAGTTTTGTGATATATAGCGAGGTGTGATGTTGATATTGATGTTATATTTTCAGGGATTTGTTTTGGGGGGGGATACTGATATCCCATAAATGTTGTGTTTTGTTCATCATAGAGCTTAAGGAAAGAGAGCTGCAGTGTTCCAACTTCCAACATGAATAGAATAGACTAATACTGTCGGACGGATACTGTCATGTTATCAAGTCAAAGTATTGTAAATAATTATAATTGCCTCACTGTATCTCAGCCCTACCAATCTAAAGTCTATCAGACTTTTCCAGTCTCTCCTCTCTCCTATCTCTCTCTGTCTGTCAGTGTGTGTATGTGTGTGTGGGCGGGGCCAAGGCGCCAATTATCCTGTGCACCTCATTCGTCCCCCTGCACCTGCTCGGTCTACACACCTGTGGTTCATCATCATCTCATCACCACCAGTCATCACCGCTTCCCATCCGCTCAAGTCTCACTACTTATTCATACTTATTTATCAGAAGCTTTCTTGTCTAACATTTGTCTAACCGCATATTCTCATTCGATAGTGCCGCTTTGTCTGTGTCTGTCTACCTATCCTGCCTGTCTGTCTACCTGTCCTGCCAGTCTGTCTACCTGTCCTGCCAGTCTATCTACCTGTCCTGCCAGTCTGCCTACCCATCCTGCCAGTCTGTCTACCCGTCCTGCCAGTCTGTCTACCCGTCCTGCCAGCCTGTCTACCTGTCCTGCCAGTCTGTCTACCTGTCCTGCCAGTCTGTCTACCTGTCCTGCCAACCTGCCTGTCTGTCTACCTGTCCTGCCAGTCTATCTACCTGTCCTGCCTGTATGTCTACCTGTCTTGCCAGTCTGTCTACCTGTCCTGCCAGTCTGCCTGCCTGTCCTGCCAACCTGCCTGTCTGTCTACCTGTCCTGCCAGTCTGCCTACCCATCCTGCCAGTCTGTCTACCCGTCCTGCCAGTCTGCCTACCCGTCCTGCCAGCCTGTCTATCCGTCCTGCCAGTCTGTCTACCCGTCCTGCCAGTCTGTCTACCCGTCCTGCCAGTCTGTCTACCTGTCCTGCCAGTCTGCCTACCTGTCCTGCCAGCCTGCCTACCTGTCCTGCCAGTCTGTCTACCTGTCCTGCCAGTCTGCCTGTGTGTCTACCTGTCCTGTCCTCCCTGCTGTACCGTTCCAGCCTGGTGCTTCATTAAAACCTGTTCCGTCTTATATCCGTGTGTGTGTCCCGAGTCTGTGACCTGAGATTGGGTTCTTTAGCTCTGCGACTGTCTATCTTACCTTCATCCTTTTCATCATTATTTCATCAATCCAGTCATCCACTCGCCCCCTCCTCCTCCTCGGCCAACCTAATCATCATCAATCACTTCTTCTGATCACTAACACCGATATTTATAGCCATGCTGACAGTGACCGTAGACATGCTGCTACTCTTGCAGTAGCTCATCAATAACGGAGACTAAAGAGTTGCCAGAATCTCGCCTCCTTTCCGCATCCCGAGAGCAGTAAGTGGTGCTAATTCAGCTTCAACATCACTTCGAGGGCCCTTGTGTGGAGCAGTGGTGAAAAAAAAGTGGAGCTTATGTTAAACTGAGAACAGCCCCCCCTCCTCCTCCACACACACACACACACAATGTGCTTACACGCATGTAAGACATTTTAATGAGCAGCGCATGGGAGTGTAATTTACATTCAATAATAATGTCAGATTGTAAAGAGTATGGCCTTGCACGGCCATACTCGGCTACACTAAGTGCACGTACAGCTGCCAAAAAAAACAAAAACAGAAAGATTTCCTTCAACCATTTACACTGAGGCCAGACCTGGTTCAAATATAAGCAGTGCAAGACTCATCTCGCCCTGCACTTAAGTCTGATTGTGTTGCTCTGTATTAATGTCTTCATGGTACATATTCACTCGGGAGAGAGTTTCTCCTCAGAGATATTATTAAAAGGAACTCGCCACATTGTCTCCTCTCTTCACACAAAGAAAAGGAGGCGAGGAAGAAGATGAAGAAAAGCACCTTAATGATGGCGGATAACCTTTTATCATGAAGCCTCCACAAAGGACACCCATGCAAAGTTGCCTGCTTACTTTAAAGCATGTTTCATAATGTGGGTTCTCAGTGGCAGGCAGAGCATGTGCAACGGTAATTTGCCATATGCCTCATTTTGAAGCTCTGTTTCCAGTTTATCTAGCAGAGAAAGGCCCCAATGTGTATATTTAAGTGGAGTGTTTGACTAGTGTGCTTTCAGACAGGGGAGGTAATTAATATGTAGACTTAGGCAGTTTAATTGAGCTATCTCGGATGCTCCTGCAACCTGTGAAATGAATTCAAGAATAAATCAAATGGATTTGCCGGAGCAGTCTATGCACAAATGAAAAAAAAAAAAAAGATTGTTTCCCTGTGTTTAAGCAGAGGAAGCAACAACTCACCGGCAACAGATTTCCACAAGGTCAAATTAGAGCCTTTGGTGTGACTTTGTTTCACTTGGCACCTGTCTCTGCCAATTAGAACCCCGCTGTGCGTGATGGAGACATATTTTGCATCCAGGTGCCTGAACCACATCCATGCCTTTTAGGCAAGTACGTACGGGAGGCCTAACTGATCCAGACTTTTAGGCGAGTATACGAGAGACAGCGGAAAAGAGGGCAGAGTAGGCAGTATCATTTTTTCGGAGGTGGCACTTTTGATGTGTGAAATGAGATAGATTTAGCCGTCGTGCCTAATGAGATTAAGTGCTGTGTTGACGCAGTTAGAAAGTAAAAGTCTGGATGAAAGGGAGAGGATATTAAATCCCAGTGACGAAATACACAGTAACACAGACGGGCCAAGTTGAGCTGCTCGTCAAGCGATGGGGAAAAAAGGGGCACGTTGTCAATTTTGACAGTTAGTTTCCATGCCTGTTTTTATGTAACACTTTCACTTTTTTTGGGGGGGTACTATATGTGTGATTTTTATAATAGGCCTAATCTCAAATAGCATGTTTTTTTTATAGCTATAAAACATTTCACAAAAATATATATTTTCTAGCAAAGGTTGTCCTTTAAATTAGATCATACAAGTCTAGGAAAACTGCACAATTAACTATTAAAATGGAGCAGGATCAACATGCCTTTTGAACTGGAAAATTAGAAAGAGAAATGAGTCTTGCCATCTAAAGTAAATGTGTTCGCTAAATTAGTTTGAAGGCAAGATCAAACATGGCCCACAGATGAAAGATTTTTTTGGAGAGAAATCACAGACAGATGCTACATAATGCAACCCCTAAAATAAACTTCTATTCATTTAGCTTCAATTTGCTTTATTCAATGTTCTTGTAGGGGGAGTAACATGTACAGACTGCTTATTGTAGCCCTTTGCTGATGACAAGCATGACGCAATTTAATAAAAAATACCACCCACACATGAATTAGCATGCAAACCGTCTAGATGTATTGGAACCTGGAGGAGTGTGATTCAATGTGAGGATATATTTACCAGAGGCACTGCTGTTGTTGCTGTGTCTCCACCGTGTCAGGCCAGATGATTCTGGGATACAGCCGTCGCGGAATTGGACAGACCTTAACTAATTCTACTGAAATGACTACAGGGTGCACTAATCACAAGCACACGGATACATGCATACAAATATACACTCATACACATGTGCACATATGCACACACACACACACACACACTCACACACAATCATGCACGCCTGCACACACACACACACACACACACACACACACACACACACACATACATACACACCTACATAAAGGCCAGTAAGCAGTTACTTGCTCGGAATGGAAACATCGAGAGAGAGCGAGAGAGAGAGAGAGAGAGAGAGAGAGAGAGAGAGAGAGAGAGGAGAAAAGGAAGAGGAAGTGGGTGAGAGTGAGAGAGAGGGAAGAGAGTGCAACTGAGTATAAGTTTTGAGAGGGGAGAAAGGTGGAGAGAGGGAGAGAGGGAAAGACTGGAGACAGAAAGAGAGAGATGGAGAGAGATAGAAAGAAAGAGAGGCGAGACGGAAAGAGAGAGAGAGGGAGTGAGAGAGAGAGAGAGAGAGAGGCCGCGATAGAGCGGTAGTGCTTTATGTGGAGGTTTAGCCGTGGAGCTCTTATCTCCGCCGGACAAGCTCCTGCGGTGATGGGAATGTTGTCCGGATGTTATCTCGTCTTCTGTAGGAGTGCGATAGCCGGCGCTTTATCACCACCCACCACCTCTGGAGAGGGCCCCGGACCACTGCTGCTCGACTCCAGGGACCACCAGCAGCACCACCAGCACCAAGGGGACACACCAACACCAACCAACCGACTTCCCGCGATTCCTTTGTGAATGCCATGAATCGGCAATGCAGACAGGTGCGCGGTGCAGTGGATGCTATACGGTAAACGTATGACAAATAAATAAATAAATACATACATTAATGCCATACTACATACATAACCGTGCAATCACAAGTTTGCCAGAGCCACAATCATCAAGTGCAAGCGGTGTTTTTACTGCACCAAATATGTGGCTAGCACAGAACCGGACCTAGAAAGGAAGGAAGTGTGCACCGGACCTTGAAGGGGGGTGGGGGTGGTGGGGTGGGGGTGGGGTTGGGGAGCGGGGGGGGTATTTTTATGGGGATGGACCATAAGGGGGATTGAGATAGGCCTGAAGAGAATGAGCACGCTTGACATTTGTGACGTTGGCAAAATAGGAAATAAAATGGACAAAAAAAATTAACTGGATTTATTCAGAAGTCTCCATGGCAACTCTTTTTTTGTGTGCGCCTTTATTGACTGAGGAACGGAAGACGTGCAAAAACAAACAAAACACACAGACGCACACACACACACCCAATGTGTTATGGCCGCCATATGATGTGCTTTCCGTGTCTGTTGTGTTTGTGTTGTGCTGCTGCTGCTGCTGCCTGGCAAAGGGACCCTCTTGTTGTCAAAGCATTTCCGCCAGTAACAGGTGTGAAGCCTTTCAATTCAACAACACATCAAAGAGACAGCATGCACCTGCAAATAAATCACAGAACACAACACCAAGAATCCCGACGAGAGGCTCTCCCAACACCACCGAGGTGCAGGGTTTTAGAGAGTCAGATTTAATATTCATGAGAGAGAGAGAGAGAGAGAGAGAGAGAGAGAGAGAGCGAGGCTTTGGTGGTTGAAAGCTTGTTTATCGAGATGTGTGTCTTTTGTCCTTGGAAGAAGGGTTTGATATTTCAGCAGGCAATTGTGTTTACATACACACATATGCGTGTTTTTTTTTGCATCAATAAGACATAAACATACTGGTAACCACACCACACACACACACACACACCCATACACATACACGTGCACACACACACACACAGACACACGCACACAGACACATTTGCATAACTCACAAATGATTGCCACTATTTCAATGCACTAGCCTTGAGCGTTTCCAGGAGCTAATCGTGCTGATCGTCTGGTGTGGTGTACACAGCTCTGTGTATCTAAAGTGAGTCAAGTAGCATTACTCAAAAGCAGGGCGTATCAAAAGCAGGTGTATCAAACCACTTCCTCTCTCAGTCCAGTCCTTTACACAACCTGACATTAAGCTTGATTATGATTTTTACATAAAAATGTGAAGTGTTATTTTATGCATAAGGGCTCCACATCAAATGTATCCTTGATATTTTACTATCGTACGTATTATTTATTTTCCACCGTATCTTTTTATGTTTGTAATATATATATCCTTGATTTCCCATCCTGGTGTCTGTCAATCACCCACCTGGATTAAGGGATCAGTCCATGGAAGCGTTGGAAGACCTCCGTAAATTGTCTTTTGAAGACGCTGTGGTTGGTTCTGTAGACCCTTGGTATGTGTGTGAGTGTGTGTGTGTGTTTGTGTGTTTGTGTGTGTGTTTACTGTACTATCCTTGTTCAAAGATGTGAGCAACATATACATGCACTGAGTAGTTAATGGTTGTGGAAAGACCATGTGGAAACCATTTACTTCTTACATACTTTCTTTCCATTTCAACAAGGCTTTTAATGTGCATTTGATTGGTGACAATCTGATACAGACAATATACCGCTCAAATGAAGCTCAATTCATGTGGATGCTCATCACTTGCTTACTGCTGCTTGATCACTTGAGTGTTTATTTCTTGATGGTTATTGTTATGCCTATAGCATGGCTTGCATTGTGTGTTAAATAAACAAACCCAGACCAAATCAACTTTTGTTCCCCCCTTCCAATTGCTCACACACACTCATTGTTTATTTAGGATAGTTTGGGTGCCCTCTGCTGGAAAAAAAATTAAATATAGAAAAAGATATTTGACTATAGGGAGGACTTATAATGTAGTGTTGTAAAGAAACAGGACTATGGTCTATATACGCGATGCTAAGCAGTTGGTAGCTGCCAGGGACCTCTAGGGCGTCAAGGGTCCTGGAGTCGTGTCTCCAAACCACATGAAGTGTCCGCCCGCCTCGCTGGGCCTGGGCCGCGGCTGCCTTTGCTGCCCTCTGCTGGTGGCTGTGGGGGAAGCGCCTGGTGTGTGTGACGTGCTCCGTCTCCGCTGCTCTGTTCGGTGTCCCGGAGTATTCAGTCTGGTTACAGGCCGTGGGGGTCCGGTCCCTCACCGAGGAAGACCCCCCGGACCCGGACCCGGACGCGGACCCACTCCCAGCTACAGGATCGTCTTGGCACAGGCAGAAGTGGGAGTTGTGCTGTCTGACGTCACCTGGACACTTCTTGCGCCCAAGGCCCTAATAATAGGTGCATTTTATTTATATATGCTGTATAAGCATTGTGTCTGCCCACCTAGTATTACTAATATTAAATTTGTGGGGGTTTTTTTTAGATTTGGAGAGAATAAAACACACTCACTTGTGAAAAGACGCAGATGTTGTCTTGTATCGCCTCTCTGTTGTCGTGGGTCGAAAATTGAAACTCAGGAGATTTCTGCAAAATTTTTCAGGAGGCAATTATATAGGATGAATAAATTCTGTACGAATTATCTTGATTAAACTTGATTAAATAAAATAAATCAAGGCCTCCAGCACCACTTGCCTACAGTATATCACTATGTGTGGTGATAATGTGGTCTAGCGTTACTTTACAATGACGACAGATTTATGATCTATAAACACCTGCTTTTTAGACTTGGGGTGACGCTCAACTTGTAGTTCTTTGGGCAAAGCCGATGCAATCTGCGACAGCATTGCCCCAGTGGTGGTACTGGTGGTACTGGTCTCCGCTCCGTGCAGCCCTGGATGAGCATACTGGAGAGTACAACACAAGTACTTACTGTATTCGGCTCGTTGACTTGTGAATGTGATGTGTGGCTTTTAGAAGAGACGCTTACCCATTTGCCATCGTTGCTGATTGAAGAGTATCGCTTCCCACGTCCTTTGACCATTTTAGAGAGACCTCAACGTGTGGGTGTGTATTGCGTTGTTTTGAAACTGACACGTGTCAGGACAACATGGGTGACTATGGAAACAGGCTGCAAGCTGCAGGCCTGTTGTTGCTCAATTTGTCATGGAGACCTCTAGTCTCATTGTTAGTAACAATGGCCACTACGTTTTTTCTTGTGAAATATTCTATAGCACAGGGCAGCCTTTGATTAAGAATACATTATACGATTTTGTAGGCTACAATTTGGCTTATAAGCACTTTTAAATAAACTCTGTGAACCTTTTAACAAAAAAACCCACCTAGCCGAATGGACACATTAAATGCTTTATTTAACACAATAGTTAACAACAAAATATATTATTATATCCACATTATTACAATAAATTACATCTACAATGAGTCTATATCAAATATATTAAAGTAGTTACTTTTGAATTGTATAAAACATATGACTCCCCAAACAATAAAACCAAATTTACTTTTTACAAACATTCATAATATTAAAAAGTCTGTTAAAACCTCATCTGGAGATGCATGTAATCTTGAATGATGTGTTTTGTATGTAAGCCTGTTGGTGCACAAGTGATAAAAATGGTCCATAAAGTCCACACGGGTTAAGTTGAGAAAATACCGTTTGAATTGTGCTTCTAGGAATGGTGCGAACATAAAACGGTATGGCTGTAAATGTTACGTTTACATTTGCAACAGAAAAATACCATTAAATAGCTCATTCTAATTTGAAGATTGCTTCTTTTCCTCCACTCGTCACATTGACCTCCGTCAGCTCCGAATGTTTTACCGTTTCTGCCCGAAGTTGTTTCTTGAGCCGCCGGGCCAAGCGACGCCACCTATTGGGTAGACAGAGGTAGCAGACCACAAATTACTTGAATACCAGGCCTATTATGCATTTTATTACTATTGCTATGCAACTGGCACAAGAATTTCCTTGGAATAAAGTTATCTTATAATAAATCTTATCTTATCTATGTGCATCAAGGCCCAGTGTGCCGATTTATATCTCAGGCCAAACAGGCCTATACAGAACAATAACCCTGTTGAGAGATTTTAAATGTTAAGGTCTCTCATTACCGTTATTTTCTTCTCATACAGGGTGATAAAGGAGCAGTCGTGATACCCTCCTCCGCCACCAAGACCCACACACACGCACGCACACACGCACACACACACACACACACCACACACACACACACACACACACACACACACACACACACACAAAAGAGCACACACAAGCACGCACGCCCTTATATGGTCAATCGGAGCTATTTCCGTACGGCATCCCTTTAAATCGCAAGTAGCAAAGAAGAACCGTGTGGATCATCGTCACCACCGCCGCCGTGTGGACGAATAGACCGCCTGTGTGCGTGTGTGCGTGCGAATGAGTGAGTGACTGTTCCTCTGTGGGTTTCCGCACGCCCTCCCCACCCCCTGCGTTGTACTGTGATGTGATTGGCCACCGACGCGATGTGGGCGGAACACGACGCCGTGACTCAGCCGCTGAGTCACCGCACGACCTGCCCGTCAAAGCGTGGGGAGCGTCTGTCTCGCGCACGGCTCGTCTCGTTTGCGTGACGTCGCGCGGCTCCCGGTCTGTGGCGGTGGTCGCGGCGAGAGGTCGCTCCGTTCTCAAGCGGACATGAGGGGACATAGTCTGTTTCATTCGACCATTACATCATTTTGAATTTTTCTTTTTCTTTTAGCTATAAACTACATTTTGACTTGTTTTATTTTAAGTTACTTTATTATTATTATCACCGTGCTGGCCAGATCTACAATTGAGGGTACGTTTTTTTTGTTTTAAATTAACAACAATTAACAACTCTTAAATGTAATGGTTGGCTGGTTGGACCATATCGGCTACACTTGTATGTTGTCTTTTATTTTCTCTTCTCTCGTTTCTTGATGTTTATTCATGGCGTGTGTTATAGTGTTACACGTATAGGCTATCACACGAGTTCGTACATTGTTGTAGGTTATACACTTTCCAGTTGAAGTCAACATTATTGAAAAAAAAAAAGCTGTAATATATATATATATATATTATAACCAACTTCTTCAACTCACCTGGAGCCAGTAGAGTCACACTCAAGTAAGTGTGTGTGTGTGTGTATGTGTGCGTGCAGAGCGGGAGATGAAAGTGATACTCAGTTTGGTGATAGTCATGAGATCTCAATTCCATCCATTCATCCATCCACACATCCATCCATCCACCCACACATCCATACATCGGCTGTACTGTTCTTCCAATGTTGCCGTCTGAGGTTTGTTAATGAGGGATTATGCGAGCATGCAGCCAGGCTTTCAATTTAGCAGGTAATCCAGATTAACGTGCCGTGGTTCTTCTCCGTGTCCCCAGACCAAGTGGCTTCACGTGTTCCCCATCCAGCCACCATCAGATATTAATATTTAAATGTCATACACCACCATCCACCTTGTGCACCAACATGTGCCCCAACTGTTCAGTTTGCCTGTGTGTGTGTGTGACCAGTGCCATGCCTAACAATGCTGTTGAGCAGGATATTCAGGATGGCAGTAGTAGTGGTTTTTGGGAAGTTAATCACCAGTGGTTAGGGTGTTTGACTCCCATTCTAAATGTTCTGGGTTCAAAGTTCAAACCCAAGCGCTGCGATCTACTTGTAGGCATCCTTGTATTCAGCAAGGCGCCTGCTCCTTAGTGTCCTATATCTAAAATGTGCTGTAAATTGTAAATCTGCTCAATTGAAAGTATTATTTATATCTTGTTGGTCTTTGTTGTTTATTGTGTTTACATTCAAAGACAGAAAGTGAATTAAAGCAAGTTGTTGTGCATGTAAACATGCTCTCTTTGCCACAGGTCAAAAACATGTACGTACTTGTATGAGTCTCTTGCAGCTTCATTAGCCTGGGACTGCCCCCCTCCCCCTTCAGGCATGAGACTTTTTCTCACTATTACTCTTACAGGAAGCACCTTTCTTTGCCTCTTTGCTTATTTCTCTTTTTTATCAGCCCCCCCCCCCCTCTCTCCTTCTGTGCCATTGG
>PIJE02000082.1:0-10000 GCA_002895965.2 Coryphaenoides rupestris | reverse complement strand
ATATAGTGAGATACTGTATATGAGTGGGGTTTCAGATGAAGGTAGGGTCATGACGCAATGGGCGGTATATACGCATATACTGTGTGTGTGTGTGTGTGTGTGTGTGTATGGTTTGATTTGTGGCCCCTTCAATGGGCTCTTGGCTGTCTTTTTGTACTGCAGATTGTTCCGCTCAATAATTCATTGGTGGTGGAAAGGAAACGCATCCCTCTGGCGCGCCCCGGCCTCGCGAGGAGCCACGGATCGCCACCGTCGCCCCGTGTGTAGCGTGCGTGCGCAGGCCCTACACATGTGATTCCCGTGTACTAATCGTGTTTATTAACAAACCATTTTCGTAGAGGTGTAAATAGAGTAGGACTCACTAGAATGCTAGTATACTGGAGTAATATTCTATACTATGGGTCCTAACAAACAGTGCATGGCCTGCTCTCGTGGATGTCATGAATATATCATATAATGTAAGTCTTGTATTACTTTGTTCTCATGTTTGATACTCGTGTATCTGTGAGGTACGAATATTTCCATCTCATTATTCTTACACAATCCCAAATAGACCAATATTCCAGTATAAGTATTAGTGTGTGTGTTGTGATTGCTAGCGTTGGCGGTTACGTTTGAGGTTGAGGTTTTGATAAGCACACATACACACACACTACCACATTTGTTTGCATCAAGCAAATACCCAACACCTAGCACCCTGAACCCCTCCTGGCTTACTAGCATATTTAGCTGCAGGGCTAAATGGGGGGAACCTAACCTGACGTGCCAGATGGTTTGTTACGCAGAACCATCTGGGAAGATGTCCTCTGAAACTGTTTGGAAAAGGGCTGGCACTTTTAAAAAAATATACTTGGCAGGTGATTGGATTAATCATCTGTCTATCACCACACCCGTAGGTGCCAGTAGTTCCTCATAGGACTCTGATTGGTCCGAACCACTGTGGTTCGGCCAAAAGTGGATAGCTTGAAGCCTGGCCAGATGGATTCTAGTGTGAATGTTATCACGGGAATCCAGCTGCCTGGCAAGGTAAGGTTGAACGCTGGTGAGTACGTATAGCGGATTGGGGACAGCCGGTCATTTGTACCTGATAGTTTTCTTGTCTTTCTTTTGACCGGTGTATTTCTGTCACTCCTGATCCATCCGGAGCTCCGAAGCAAAGCCCTGTTTTCCTATTTAGCACACGGTGGTCTATTCTAGAGACTTTCTCCCTGGTTTTGTTTGTATGGGTGGGTTGGGCCCAAAACCACTTTGAGTAAACAATTCTTCCAGCTTCGCAGGTTGGGTTTGGCACAGCATTCCTCTCGCCCGAAGGGACGAAGTTCAACTAAATATTGCGATGTCTATATGCCACCCCCCCCGTACTGTTATCTCCATTCGATTTGTTATCTACTCCCGAATGATTCAACCCATTTCTTTATTTTCTATTTCACTTCTTCTCCCCCCTGCCTCTCTCTCTCTCTCTCTTTTCTCTCTTTTTCCCTATCTCTCTCTCTCTCTCTCCCTCTCTCTCTCTCGCTCTCTGTTTCTATCCAGCCAGGCACTCACCCCTAAGGTCTCTCCCGCCTCTCCCTCTCCCCCCAGCTCTTGTTTTCCCTCTTGCTCCCTTCATTTATGTCTCAAGGCAAAACCATTGTCCATGTATTGGCCAACGTGCAACAAGCTAGAGAGACAGTGAGCGAGAGAGAGAGATTGAGAGATTGATAGAGAGGGAGAGACACCATTCATCCATCAGAAAGTTATGGGTGTCTAATTTCATTTGTTTTGACTCTCACCTGCCTCACTCTGGCTTCTGGCTGTTCTCTGTCAAGAACAGGGACAGAGAGCAGGGGGACAGCACAGAGAGAGACAGGACAGAGAGAGACATTAGAAATATTAAGATATGAAATGAGAGAGAGAGAGAGAGAGAGAGAGAGAGAGAGAGACACACACACACAACAGGAGAGGCAGGATGCAGATGGGACACAGGGAAGGTCATGGGTCAGATTCAAGAGACCCCACCCCCACCCTCCACCCCCACCCCGCCCACAACATCAGGAGCACGGACGTGCCACAGAACGCCCATCTCCATCTGCTCCGCTCTGCATTTGCATGTGTTCCTTTCTTCCGTTCTCCCCGTCTCTCCCCTCCACCCTCCCTCTCCCTCTCTCTCCCCCCCCCGCCCCCCCCCCCCCCCCTCTCTGCTCTCGCTCTCTGTCTTTATTTTATTATTTGTGCTTTCTGTCTCTGCATCCCCCCACACACCACCACCGGTAGCTGGTCACTTCACCATAACTACATTGACATTTACATTTACATTTAGGGCATTTGGCAGATGCTTTTATCCAAAGCGACTTACAAAGAGTACATTTGTTGAAGGAGAGGCAGCAATATATCACTGTGCTACCTGAAGATAAGAATAGAGCTGTTTTTGAGCATTCATATTTACGAGACGAATAGAACGAGTTTCATAATTGCCAAGTTGCCTGCATAAGTAGCTGGGCAGGCGTGCAATTCTAAGCAAGCTACAACATCTGAGAACGAACAACAATGCTAAGTGCCATTAATAAATGTCAGGTACAAACATGCAGGTTAGTGCTAGGATTATCCGAGGAGGGTGGAGGGGGGGCGGGTTATGTAGAGTCCAGGTGAACTTGGAACAGGTGGGTCTTGAGTCTCTTGCGGAAGCTGGCGAGCGACTCGGCCGTCCTGACATGAGCCGGGAGCTCATTCCACCACTGCGGAGCCAGAACCGTGAAGAGTTGGGACCAGTCGTTTGGCAGAAGTTGCTGAGCGGAGTGCTCGGGCTGGGGCGTAGGGTCTGACTAACGTTTGGAGGTAGGTAGGGGCGGTTCCGTTGACAGCCATGAAAGTCTACCTTCTAACTACCTTCTTTTTAGAATGTAATTGTGACTTCTTTTGGGTGGCTGGCTACTCAATGGTAAAGAGTAGCCAGAATGTTAGCAGTGTGTCCGGGCCAGAGAGAGGCAGAGAGAGGGATCTGGATGATTTGTGTTGATCAGAGCGCACAACGTGAAAAAACGCACGTGGTGGCCATGCCGGTGTGAGGGCGGAATCATCTTAACAACCGCCCACCACATCCCCTCACCTTCCCCCGCATCCTCCCTCCATTACGGTAACAAAGCAGCTTCCTCGAGCCTTTAACCACTGGTGGAACAAACAAACAACAAACAAATACCAACAACAACAACAACAACAACAGGAGGCGTGGGATTGCCTCACCTCAAGCTGGGCTGAGGTGAGGCGTGCACGCAGGTCGCACGTGCGCACCCGCCAAGCAGCACAATTACAGCAGTATATTCAGCCGCTTTCTGCTGACTTCTGTTTTGGACGGACACACACACACACACACACACACACACACGCTTGTCTGTTTTTCTCAAATATGAGTGTGCATGTGCGCGTGTGTGCGCATGCACGTGTGTGTGAGTGCTTTTTCGACGGGGTGAGTGTGTGTGTGTGTGGACAAAGAACTGGGTGTTTGTCTGGAAGATTGTGCAGGGGGGGGGGGGGTATGGGTAGGTGGGGCTGGGGGTTATGGGTGGGGGGGTTACTGAACAGAGGGGAGGTTGGGGGGCTGGCGGGCCGTCTGGCAGACAGGGGCTTGTTGCGAGATGAAAGTTTTGGAGAAGGGGGGGGGCACAAGAATGAAACAAGGACATGTTTGTGTCACATATGCCTGTTAATGTTTGTGTTTTAACCTTATCTACCATATCTACCTTGTTACATTCAATTTTGTGTGTGTGTGTGTATCTGCATCTCTGCATGAGAGAGGAGGAGAGAGAGAGAGTGAAGTGAGAGAGGGGAGAGAGAGAGATAGAGGATAGATGAGAGAGAGATAGAGAGGAGAGAGGAAAAAAGAGAGAGCGGGAGATAGAGACAAAGAGTCAGAAAGAGAGGAGAGAGACAGAGAGAGAGACTGAAACAGAGAGGGAGAGCGAGAGAGAGAGACTCAGCGTCTGTACACATGTGTGCGCCTATGCCTGCATGTGTTCTTTTGTTTGGTTCGCCGTTGCCGGGGCGATGGAGGGAGGCCGTGGCACTGAGACCAGCTGCGATGGATGAAGCCATTCAGTGCACCCGCCAACCCCACCCCCCACACCCCCACACCCCCACACCACCACCACCACCACCGATGCCGCCACCATGCATGCTCCATATCACAGCAGAAAGAGAGAGGGGGAGACAAGGAGGCAAGGAGGGAGGGAGGTGGGAGAGAGAGAGAGAGAGAGAGGGAGAGAGAGAGAGAGAGAGAGAGAGAGAGAGAGAGAGACTAGGAGCAGGTAACAAGCACCAGAAACAAGCACAAGAAAAGGTGGAGGATGGTTTATAGGGAGAGGAGATAAGAGACTTGCATCTCTGCAGAGGGGAAATGGTGGAGAGACATAGAACGCCAGAGAGAGCGCCAGAGAGAGCGAGGGAGAGCAGGAGAGCGGGAGGAAAGGGAGGAGCCAGTGGGGGGAGACAGACGGACTACGAGAAATAGAGTGAGGGTGGGGGGAGTTGGGAGTGCTGTCTTCATGTCTGTCTGTCTGTCTGTCTATCTGTCTGTCTTGTTGGTCAGTCTGTATCTGCAGGGATTTAGTAGTGTGTGGGAGAAGAGAGGACAGTAATGTGTGTGCGTGTGTGTGTGTGTGTGTGTGTGTGTGTGTGTGTGTGTGGTGATAGTGCGGCAGAAGAGTAGCTGAGTCAGGTGATTCCAGGCTTCAGTGTGGGAGTTGCCCCACTCCGGGGTTCAGGAGTTACAGGCTGGAGTAACATAATCGGATTACAAACGGAGAAGATGGTCCATGGTGGTAGACCATCCCACGGGGGACACTGGCATGCAATTCCAGTAACCTTATTATATTACGTATCGTAAAAGCACAACATTACTGGCACAATGTGAACAACAACAACAACATGCATAATTTGATTAAAAGACATATTATACAACCGGTAAGTTTAGCGTCCAAGCAATGAGCTGTGAGTTTCTGATGAGAAAAATAGGAGGCTGTGTTTCTTGTCTAGAATGAAAACGCAACATTTGGATGCAGAACAAGGGACCATTTGAGATGTAATCAGATTAGATCAAATGAGAGAAAAGACAGACAACACCTCAGGTCAAATCAGATGCACAACATCTGTAACGATGGATGTGTCGAGGTGTAAATTGTCCAATCAGACATTTTTGTTAAAGACCAGGCGGGACCAGGCGGGTAACTATAAAAAACACAGCCGGGTTCATTTAAGAGAACGTGCTAAACGACAAGCTTTGGATGCGTGCCTCTCATGGTGGGTTCTTGGTAAACGTCAGCTCCACGACTTGAACTGGGGCTTGCTTTGTTTCAAAATCATTGAGAATCGTTGTGGGAATTCTGTTCTCCAGCGTTCCCCGGTGTGTGTCGCAGCAGGGCATGTCCGCTGTACATACACACACACACACACACACACACACAGACAGACAAGCAGGCACACACACACACACACACACACACACACACACACACACACACACACACACACACACACACACACACACACACACACACACACACACACACACACACACACACACACACACACACACACAGAGGTGTCTTGTGTCCGATCCGATGCTTGATTATTAGTGAGTGGTGCATGTGGAATGTGTCCTGCTCACCAGTTTACTATGGCCCTGTCTGCCAATGGAGGGCGGGAGAGCGGGCCGGGGGCAGGGGGGGTGGGGGGGAAGAGAGAGGGAGGAACAGGAAATATGTAGATAGCGGAAGAAGGTAAGAGAAAGAGTGCCGAGCAAGACCACAGACAGGCGGAAAAAAAACAGGAAAAAAACAGGAAGAACTGACAAAAAGAGTTAGGAGGTGAGACTGAGAGGACGAAATGATGGTGGAATAAAGAACCAATAGAATCCAATAGAAACACTTTCTCTGATATGGATAGTAGCCCATGCTTTGATTCTTCTCAGCCTCACGCCTTACGGACTAAATGTACACGGGTAAACATTTTGTTGATTTGACTTAATACAACAGAAATAAAGAAAAAATAAACAGACATGGAAAGTGAGCATCCATGCAATATCATGTAACCAGGAAGACGGGGCGCAGAACACACAAACAAAAGATACAGAAACACAGAGAACCTCTTCCTGTAAGTCATGTGACCCAGGAGGCGTCAGACAGTTATGAGTAAACACACGCCTCTCTCTCCCTCCACCTCCCTCCTTGTGTGTGTGTGTGTGTGTGTGTATGTCTCTCTCTCTCTCTCTTGCTCTGCGTGTGGGCAGTCGTAGCCACAACTACTTCTACGCCCTGCCCAGTTTGCTGGGAGCATGGATGACACAGAGACCCCCTGTCGTGTCTCCTATCTACTGCTCTCTCCTTACAGAAATTCCACTGTGCACTTTTTTATACTCATTATTAGCTGCATTTTGTGACACGTGTTTTGCATGCATGACACAAATAACACAAATAACGCAAATGGACCATGCAAGGCAGAAGGTGGGGGATTTTAACCTGCGGAAGTAAAAACTGTGACATAACGTGTGGGCCACTGGAAACTTTTGAGTTTGATATGAGTCCTCGGGGAGTTTACAGAGCTTACGCACCTCGGAGACCCTGTATATCATGGGTTTTGCGATAAACCCAGGTAGCGCCTTGTTATTGTCGCGCTTGAGTGTATTGAGGCTACAACGGCAGCTGTGGTTACTCTGGGTACCAACCAGGGTACCCGGTCTTAATACCCCCTTTCAGAGGGTTTAACCTGTTAACTATTTTAACCCTCTTAAAAATGAAATGGAAATCTGGTTTGTTCCAGCTAGTAAAAGTAGGTGTTTTTTAAGTTTATAAAAAAAAACAAAACACAAAACAAATATGGCAAAGCATTAGTGTTTGGACAAAAAGCATAAATACAGTAGTAAGTATTTTTAAGGCGTACTGTAGGATTGTCGCAAGCTGTATATTACGGTAGTATTTGACCAAACAGTGGCTTTAAGTTACTCTGTCAGTGAAACAACAAGAAATAGGAGTGGCAATGAGCGGATGGAAACCACACCGCAAACACAGCGCTCTCTGTCAACACTGTGTGTGTGTATGCGTGTGTGTGTGTGTGTGTCTGTGTGTGTGTCTGTGAGTGAGTGAATGTGTGTGAGTGGAGGAGGGAGTCTGAAGAGAAGGATTGGCACAGACAGAGAGAGGAGAGGAGAGGAGAGGAGAGGAGAGGAGAGGAGAGGAGAGGAGGAGAGGAGAGGAGAGGAGAGGAGAGGAGAGGAGAGGAGAGGAGAGGAGAGGAGAGGAGAGAGGAGGAGGAAAAAAATTGTGAAGTGAAGAACAAAATCTGAAGAAGGGAGAAAGAAAGTCTTGGGAGTGAGAGACATAGATAGACGTTGTTCTGCAGGGGTTGCGTGGCTTTCCCTCAAACATCACAATACTAGCTTTATATTCCCAAAGATTCAACACTCCAATTTGCAGTGTGTGAGGGTTTAGCTTAGTGGCTATATGCTTTTAGAAAGGTTCTGTTATTGCATATATATATGACTTTTTGCTTTAATTTCTGTGTTATATTGTTACAATGTTACAACCTGATTTTTCCCCGGGATACACTAAAATAAGGCCGCTACACAACATAATGGAATTATATTGTGGGAGTGTGTGTGTTTTGATGGCTGGCCTGCCTTGGTTGGCGGAGGTGTCCCTGGATCGTCCAGGCCCGTCCCAACTAAGCAGCCAGCCACCAAACACACACACTCCCACATATATACTTCTGTTAAAGTGAACCAAAATTCATGTTGTGGGGTTTTTAAACGTGCCAGAAAGTCTCCTATGATCTTGAACATGGTAGTCTTTGTCAATTTGCCACTGTCATTTAGAAGGTACACCGGCACTGGGAAGGTATGCTACCACCACGGTGCCGTGTGTGGATGTGCGGAGCTCCGTCTAGGGAGTGGTTGATCATGTCGTCTACATCAGAGAGAGGTTCGCCTGACACTTACCTAATTTAGCACCACGGTGTGCATGTGGTATTCCATATACAACACGCTCAATACTCCACGACGGTTCTAGCATTTAAAAAAGAGGTTTGGTGTGAGCCGTAACCATGGCGATACCCCCCCTCCCCTTCCAAGAACTCTCAGCCCTCAAACACATTTAAAAAAAAAAATCTCATCGTGTTCGAATTCGAGCTGAAACATGGGGTTCACCCATGAGTTGTCCTGCTCATAGACTTGTCTGTGACAAATCTAGACAAATCTAGATCTTGATGATTCTCTTGACAAGGGAGCAAGGACTGGCTGAATTTTATTACGCGGTTACATACATTTATTTGTACGTATTCATACATCTCAGTCAGATAATTGATTGCCCAACCAGTCAAGTCCCCAGGTAACGAGTTATATGTGCAATATGGAGAAAAATGTCAACACACATCAAGTGAGCAACCGAGTTAAACTATCAGCCAACGAGCTGTCAAGCCACGTTTGGACAGCCAGCGGCCAGTTATACATATCTGTACATCCATCAAACTCTGGATATATGTAGCTGGGGTACATTCAGTGGTTGAAAATTGTTCGATTTTATATAGAAAATAAGTAATGATGCTGATCTTTATCAGATCTCCTTTATACGAGTGATGGTAAAATATGACGAATACGTTATTTTATTT
This sequence comes from Coryphaenoides rupestris, assembly GCA_002895965.2. NCBI lineage: Eukaryota > Metazoa > Chordata > Actinopteri > Gadiformes > Macrouridae > Coryphaenoides > Coryphaenoides rupestris. Next base: position 1,369 of record PIJE02000082.1, on the reverse strand, counting down.
TTTTTTTTAAGAACCACCAAAGTCTGTGGCCAAACACAGGCAGAACCAGTTTTCTCTGATATTCCCCCCCCACCCCCCCTCCCTCCCTGCACCCTCCCTCCCTCTGACGCACGTAAGCAAGCATCCAGATCGGGTCTTTTATATCTTCACGGATGGGCGGTGGTGATTATGTTACTACGCTGCATGGCAGTAAGTAGACATGGAATATGATGCAGACGATGGAGTAGGCGGGGCTCCGAATTCTGGACAGAAACAGAACTTCTGCAGTTACCATGACAAGGGCCAGTGCACAAGTAGTGGTAACACACACACACACACACACACACATGCATGCACACACACATACACACACACACTCACACACAACAGGGAGAAAAGCATATCAGGCAAAGAGAACAAGGCGGCGAATCTAAGAGCAGAATGGATTGAGAAAAACCCATCCGATGGTCATTTTGAGAAGAGAGAAAGAAACTGTACAGTGATCGCTTTATCCCTCCCATGGTTAAGATAGACAGAGAGAGGCCGGGGGGAGAGAGAGAGAGAGAGAGAGAGAGAGAGAGAGAGAGAGAGAGAGAGAGAGAGAGAGAGAGGGGGAAGGGTGGGGGGTGATATGGGCTCTGCTGCTGTGACCCTGTCCTCACTGCTCACTCACCGAGCCATTTCCTGTTTTTGACCTGAAATCTTTATTTAGAGACATCTGCCGTGCTATGCTAGGGCTTCGATCTGCTGCTGCTGCCGTCTACGCTCCGAGGGAGTGCACGGCAACAACAGAGCCCCGGGTATGAGTCAACGCTGTTGAGTCCTGGCAGAGCAGGGGAGCATGCCTGCCCGACTCCAAATTAGCAGGCTGTTGGGGAACGAGAAAACACATACTCTTTCTCTCTCTCCCTCTCTTTGTCTCTTCCCCCCCTCTCTCTCTCTCTCTCTCTCTCTCATGTATTACCTGACAACATGTGTGCTTGGGCACAATCACACTTTTTTTCTTTGCAATCAAATTCAAGATGCAATTGAAATTGTAATTTAATACTGAGTTGCCCGCGTTAAGGTCCTCACACACTCGTGCATTTCACACACAATTTCGGTTGCCCAAAAATTGGTCATCGGCCACCACCACCACCACCACCACCAATGCCACTACCACTGCCACCGACTGCATCCAGTTGTATTTTCCAACACTGATCCATATCTCAAGTCAAGTAGCGTCCCCACAGCTCCATGCACTTCCTGTGTGTCTTAGCAACACTGTGTCCTCGCTGCTACATGTAGTCTAGTCCTTTTCAATTAATCTTTCAATCCGTGGAAACGATGCGCTCTGTTGTTGTTGTTTTTGGTCATGTGATTTAAGCAAATAGGTGTGCATTACTGTTAG
>PIJE02000081.1:784769-820615 GCA_002895965.2 Coryphaenoides rupestris | reverse complement strand
CGCGCGTCCAGCAGTGGGAATAGCAGCAACATGATTCCTGACAGACAGAATTATTATAACACAACGCTGCCCCCATATGGACATTTTGACGTTGAATTCTACATGGCATCTTTTTATAATGAGCTTTCTGTCCTCCACACAAAGCCTGTCTTTAGTAACCTATCCTTCAGTTCTGAAGGATAGGTTTCCTTTCCTTCACAACTTCACGCCTTTTCAGTGCTTGCCTGGACGCAGCGCTTTTTCTGTGTTGACCAGCCCTTAAGTGTTGACCAGCCCTTTCCAGACTCTCCTCAGACAGGTGAGGGGTGTGATGTGTGATCAAGACATTCAGCTGATTGGTGTGGTCGTTCCTATGCCCCCCCCCCCCCCCCAGGCCCAGACAGGTGAGGGGTTGCTGTAAGAGTTCTAACCCTAACCCCGCCGTGGGAGGAAACCCATGTTTACACAATGCTAACATACACACTCCACAGAGAAAGGTCCCAGCTGGGCTTTGAACCAACCGACCTTGCTAATAACTGTGCCATATTGAGCATAACATCTAGAGGGACCCGGGCGGACGGGATATGTATAAATGGATGACATTCAACATAATGGAGGGTGGAGTAAAAAGGCTAGAAGCTTGCTGTGAGACGAGGCTGATGGCAGGGTAACTGTTTGATGTGGTCTGGTCTGGACTGGGACCCGGTCAGGTTTAGAGATTGGTGTGGAGTCTGTCTGCTGTTGGATCTCTCTGGTCTGAGGTCTGGTCTGATGTCTGCCTGGCCTGGGGCATGCCATTTTGGACGGTCCTGGTAGGCTTGGATCTGTCTGGTCAGCCGGGTCAACACAGAGTCGACCGAGCCATCATGCCTCCCGAACCTATCTCTATCCATCCCTCCAAGAAAGCGTTCAGCCCTGATCACCACCTGCATACTCATGTGTACAGGCCGGTGCTTCACCAACGGCACAGACATTCTCCAAGGGCGATCCATTGGCAACCATGGATCAGGGGTCACTGTGGTCCCCCAAACACACCAGAAGCGGCATCACCTATACCAATGAGACCGACGCCGCTGACATAATCACCACCATGCCCATGATAGAAGTATCGTCCGACAACAGCAAAACACAGCTTGTCTACCGACCGCGGACAGCAGCCGACATGAAAGAAGCCACGACGCAACGAGGCGGGGTGAACCGTCTTCAGAGAAGACAGCAGCAGGGAAAGTATCGCACGACACACACACCCAATGTGCATGCATTGATACAGGAAGCCATCACACACCTAGAGACACCACCCCAAGGCACGCATGCAAAATCTGAGAACGAAGTGTGAAAAAATTACCCCTGATAAGGTTGGAAATAGGGGGAGAACAATTAGAATTTTTAATAGACTCGGGAGCGACCGAATCTGTGATAACAACAAAAGCCAACAAAAGAGTAGACAGGATAAATGGCGTGACATAGGACATAGGACCCGAATTGGCTGAAGTCTCAGAAGGCCTCTGGGCTAAAAACAAATATGATGTCGGCCTAATAACCAGCATGCAACCAGTGGTGATCACCCCCAAATCCAGTTATAGGCCATGCGCGCATCAATATCCCCTAAAGAAAGAAGCAGTAGATGGAATCACACCGGGATTTGATTCCCTACTCAAGGCAGGAGTAATAGTCCCATGCGAAGACTCCCCGGTTAGAACACCTATCTTCCCGGTAAAGAAGATACGCGGACTGGATGGACCGGTAGAATGGCGATTCGTGCAAGATTTGAAAGCGGTGAATGCTGCAATCCAGCCCCGCACACCGATCGTACCAAATCCGTACACGATCCTGTCCCAAATTCCAAGTAAGGAGCAATGGTTCTCGGTAATAGATCTAAGTAACGCGTTCTTTAGTGTCCCAGTGGACAAAGCCAGTCACTACTGGTTCGCTCATTCAATGGGAAGATGTACACATGGACACGTCTCCCACAGGGGTACGCGGAATCCCCTACAATCTACAATTCGGTACTGCAGGCGGACCTGAGCAACCTACATCTACCTGCAGACAGTGCATTGCTCCAATACGTAGATGATTTCCTCATAGCGTCAGAAACAGAGGAAGGATGCAAACAAGACACTGTGGCTTTGCTCCAACATTTGGCCAAACACAGGCACAGAGCAAGTCCCACAAAGTTACAATGGTGTCAATCCAAAGTTGTATTTTTAGGACACGACCAGTCAGCAAAAGGGAAAGCCCTGACAGAAAAAAAGAGTACAGGCAATTAGAAATATACCAAAGCCCCAGACAGCAAAACAGGTGAAATCATTCCTGGGGATGACTTCTTATTGCAGGATGTTTATCCCAGACTATGCATGTCGAGAGGGGCCCCAAAGAGCAATCGCTCACGGGCCAGGGATCCTCCCAGGAAGCAAGGTCACACGGACCCCTGCTGCAGCAGAAGCATTCCAGGGGCTAAAAATAGCACTGCTCACCACCCCCACAATAGGCCTCCCAGATCCGACCAGACCATTTACCCAAGCAGTAGACGTAAAGAAAACCTTGGTGGTTCCGCATTGCTATGCTGCTGCTTGAACAGAAATCACACCACGCTGCTTGACATGCCTAACATTACCGTTAAACGATGCAATGTACTTAACCCAGCAACTCTCCTACCCATTGCAGGTGATGGAGAGGAACATGATTGTCTAGCCTGTGTTAACACTGTGTGTTCCCCCAGATAGACATAAAGGAAGTTCTGTTGTACAACACGGAATATGAAATATTTGTGGATGGTTCAGCGTCACGTAACAAGACAACGGGGGCAATTTAAGAGGGTTTTGCAGTAATGTCCCCGACCGAGACATTGGCGTCAGGCTCACTACCGACCAATTACTCTGCCAAGGCGGCCGAACTAGTAGCCCTGACAGAGGCATGTAAATATGCAAAGAGGGCGTCGGCCAACATATACACTGACAGTAGATACGCATTCGGAGTGGTCCATGACTTCGGGACCCTCTGGAAACAAAGGGGTTTCCAAACCTCAACAGGAAAACATATAGCCCACCACGACCTCGTGTCTCAGTTGCTGGACGCTGTGCTACTCCCCAAGACCGTCACCATTATCAAATGCCAAGCCCATACAAATGGGAATGATTTTATTTCCAAAGGTAACGCATCAGCAGATGCAGTGGCCAGAGCAGCTGCTCAGCAACCATTTGTTAACTCTTCTCATGTGCATGAAGAAACATGCACACCCACAGCATCCCTGGCAGAGATCCAGGCAAAGGCTAAACCAGCAGAAGTGACACAATGACGGAGGTGTGGTTGTATCAAAAAGGAAGGAGTATGGGTAGGGCCGGAGGGTAAGCGGTGCCTGCCCAGATGGTTATTCCCTTATTCTGCAAAATTGTCACATGGGAAAGACCATGTGACAAAAGGGGAAATGATGAGTACTATTAGTACATATTGGTTCACCAAAGGATTTACAAATTACTCCACCACCACCAAAAAAAATGTGTGAAGCCTGTATCATCTGTGCAACTAACAATGTGGGACGAGGTGTGCGCACCACACCGGCAGCACCCACCACCAGACGCCCCGTTTGATCATCTGCAAATGGACTTTATCGAACTATCGCCCAGTGAGGGAAAGAAGTAGGCTATTGCTTAGTGATAGTAGACATGCTTTCTAAATGGGTAGAGGCATTCCCAACGTCTAAAGCAGATGCGGGGGCAGTGGCAAAAGCGCTCACTATAGAAATAATTCCGCGATGGGGAATTCCTGTAAAAAAAATCAGCAGTGATAATGATTCCCATTTTGTAAGTACAGCCATTAAACAAATCGGCGAATATTTTCGTATCGATCTCAAGTAGGCCTACCACTGTGCGTATCACCCAGCCAGTGGAGGGGCCGTAGAGAGAGAGAACGGGACGCTAAAAAAAACAAGTTGGCCAAATGCTGTGCGGAGACCAATCTCCCGTGGCCAACAGCTACCCCCATTGTGTTGCTACAGATGAGGGCAAGGGTGAGCTCCATGATCTCCAACCAGGAGACTGGGTGGTAATAAAAGACATCAAAAGGAAATCCTGGAGACAAGCGAGGTGGACAGGTCCATACCAAATCCTGCTCATCAGCCAGACGGCGATCAAAGTACCAGGACGACAGACGTGGGTACACGTCCATCACTGCAAAAGGGCTCCGGCACCACCGCCGTCCGAGGACCAGGAAGAGAAGCAGATGATCAAGAACGACGCAACCTGAGCTGTACACACACCTGATTCCCGATGAGAACACACGGTGCAAGTCTAGCTCTGCCGTAGAAGGTCTATACATACACCTAGAAGCTGAAGGACACACCTCATACGACCACACTACACTGGTTACGGAGTGTACGCCGAACGCTGCTCCAGATCAGACCATAAAACATATACCCACGGCCAAAGAACACACCTCATAAGAAGATCTGCGTGAACGCCTGCCCACCATGGAAGAAAGAAGAAGACGCCTGTGGCATCCGTTCCGCCAGCCAGGCCTCTGTGGGCTTCGTGGCACCATGTGTGTGTTAGACCACGCTTAGTTTAGAGACCATATAATGGGAGTAATGGTAATAACACTGTATTTAGATAAGGGCTGTAGGCCCATGAGCACAACTTTCCGCAATATATGCAAAGAACTTTAACAATGAACAAGTTATGAAGGTATATCTGAAATGAATTAACATGCCCGAAATTTCACTGAAGATGTATGAGGCGATATGTATAACCTCATATAACCAATGTGCTTTATTCATTTTTATGCTTTAGTAATTTTGTTGTTAAAGTTTTAATAATGTTTGATTTTTATCAAAAGGGAGGAAATGTAATGGAAAATTACATTCAGTCACGTATTACATTTACATTTACATTTAGGGCATTTGTCAGATGCTTTTTATCCAAAGCGACTTACAAAGAGTACATTTGTTGAAGGAGAGGCAGCAATATATCACTGTGGTACCTGAAGATAAGAATAGAGCTGTTTTCGAGCATTCATATTTACGAGACGAATAGAACGAGTTTCATAATTGCCAAGTTGCCTGCATAAGTAGCTGGGCAGGCGTGCAATTCTAAGCATGATACAATATCTGAGAACGAACAACAATGCTAAGTGCCATTAAGAGGTGTTATTATGCATGATTATAAGTTTCTCTTTACTACAAACCATCTCCTCTCAAGGACACATTAATGTCTCGCCACGAAGTGGTGGCACCTGTCCTGATAGTAGCTGCCTGCGGAAGGATCATTTCTCACCCCTTCTGAGAAGGGGGGAGAAAAGCTTTCCCATGGCCTTGTAGATTATCTATCGCAGCCATGTCTGGCTCCTTCGCTCTCAGTTAGTGTGTCTAAATGAGAACAACCCATCAGCGCTGATTATATGTATTGATACTTAATAAATGTTGTTTACTATATTGGTCTAAAATCCACTGGTGACGGAGTTGTTTCTTATTAGTTAAAAGATTTCCACCACAGAGTGGAATTGGAGTCTTTGCTGGAGGTCTCGGCGAGGAGGATGCTGAGTAAACTACTCAGTATTATGGACAACGCCTCCCATCCCCTGCACGCCACACTGGTGTCATACCAGAGCACCTTCAGCCGTAGACTGAGATTACCAAGGTGCACCACAGAACGCCACAGGAGGTCCTTTCTGCCTGTGGCCATCAAACTCTATAGCTCCTCCCCCCTTTGTGGGAAGGACAGTTGAAATATAAGACAATGCTATATTATTATATTTATATTATGAATATGTTATCTCTAAATATTACCTGCAATACTACCTCTCATCTCCCTCTCATCATCGTGTGCAATATTCTTAATGTCATGTGCAATACCTCTTCTGCATTACTGTTCAACATTATGTGCAATATTCTTAATACGTCCTCTTACCATTAGTATTAGTATTATCATCACAGTTGTATTACACTTCAATTATGCCAAATTGTTTTCGCAGACTGAATACCTTATCTTGCCTATATCATTTTATATTTCACCTATATTTTTATTCTACTAGGATCTGTTAGTTTATTTTTATTACTCTGTTTATCTCTCTATTGTTTTACTGTATTGCTATGCAACCTGGCAAAAGAATTTCCTTCGGGATTAATAAAGTTCTATCTTATCTTATCTTATCTTATCTAGGGTCTAGCTGGGCTGGTATCTGGTCTGGTGTCTGGTCTGTGGTTTGGTCTGTGGTTTTGTCTGGGGTTTGGTCTGGTCTGCATAATGTCCTGTCTGGGTTTGACTGTTCCCTCCTCTCTGACTGCTGAGACTGGGCCTAATGTGATGCATGCTGGGAAGATGTTCCGGTGCAGGGGCTCCCAATTTGTAATGATATAACCCACCTGTGGAGTTACAAACAAATCATCCATTACACATAATAACAAAGTAGCTTCCATTTCAGTCCCATCATGTCTCTCAAAATTCAGGTTTTCTCAATTGACAGCTGATTCAACTGAAGTATATTAAAGGTAGGAATGTGCATCCCTATTGTCTATCGAGGAAAGGCGAGGTCCTCGTGGGACGTAGGCTGGCCTGGGCCGATGTGAGAGATTGACCTCATATGGTAAAGGAGAAGGCCTAAGTATTTGAATGCTATTTATTCAATGGAACCTCTATGTTTCAGTCTGACTGATACTTGGGCGTTGCTCCACCGAAAGACGTGACCAACGAATCTCGTAACAAAACAAAAAAAAGACTATTGGTTCAATTATATTTTGTATTTGTCTCTTTTCGCTGAAGATAATAGGCCTATGTAGAAAACACACGCTGCTCCCACACCAAGTGGACCCATTCAAAGTGTTGAAAGTGTTTGAACGGTAAACTCTCTCTTTTCTATTAATCTCTGGGGTGTTTTTTTTAGCTCACTGATTGGACAGAACTCCCATTTTAGGTACAATTCCTCGCTGTGATTGGCTAGTCGGAGTAAAAGGGGCGGATACTATAGTTATATGGCAAATTCCGACCCAGCCCTGGCGGCGCAGCGGTCAGCTGTCGGAGCGCAGAGAGACTTCTGTGTTGTTTCCTTCTTACTCTGCTGGCTACTCTGTAACCTGTTGGCTCGCCGGCTACCACAAAACGACGACTATTTGGACTCTTTTGTACGGACAGCCGTTTGATTCAACAAATGGTATTGGTATTGTACGAACTGCGGCAGTCACTTTAGATTTAGCCTCTTGGTGGAAAGGTTTTAGTTAGTCATGGCAGACGCGGTCGGCGGCGAAGGTAGGCTCAACACACACACACACACACACACACACACACACACACACACACACACACACACACACACACACACACACACACCACTGTTGTAGTCCGAATAATCTGTTTGGATTGACATCATTTGACTACAAAAGTGTGTGTGTGTGTGTGTGTGTGTGACTATTGTTCTGTTTGTGTGTGGAGAACACATTGGGTTGTCTGGGTACTAATTGTACTTTTTCCCTCCTGTGTGTTTGTTTCTTGAGATGTCATTGATGACCCTATCATGGAGCAAGGAGCAGTTGTTCTGAGGGCGTGAGTGAAGAGACACTTCCTGACACTGGTCTGATGAACCTGCTCTCATATCCCCATTACAGAACATTACAGCTGACAAGCTGGAATGAAACTCATCTTCAATTAGAAAGTGTGTGTGTGTGTGTGTGTTTGTACACAGGTATGTTGTTCCTGAAACAAAAAAACAGAACTAGAAAATGTGCTCAGTAGAGAGAGCAACAGAAGTCCAACTTCGGACTTTCCCACAGCACCTAATGGGTAGATTCCACCCATCACATTTGGTGCAAATCCATGCAATTTTGGTGGGCACATGCACACACACATGAAAACATAAGCATCACGGCAGAGGTAATTCTGCAAATGTGGAAGCAATTTCACCAAACACAATTCCAACCGTAGCGGCTAGGTGGCAGATCAGGATCAATAACAAAGATCATTGCTTGATCGTGATGTGTCATATCAGTCATTAACCACATGATGGCATAATAGCGAATGACGTGGATATAACACAGTAATTAATGGTACAAAGTATCACATCAAGTTCAGCATTGACAAGGCACTAACAAGTGAACTTGGATGCATACATGTGTGCAACATGATAAAGATACAAGAGCACACGGCAGGGAATTTTGCACAGTGAGAAAATAGGAATTATCATTATTATCAATAATTATATATCGACTAAAACTTGCATTTCATCTAGGTCTCAATGTTTCCTCAACAAAAATTACCGGCCAATCTCGATTACCAATCTTAACCATAACATTTATGAACCAATTAATGTAATGTAATTCATTTCCCCATTGTAGACATGTATGTGTTCAAGGTCCAATATCATGTTATAATCAACTTCTTTTTTATATATATAGACATTAGTCTCACAAATCAGAATTTAGATCGTAATCTGCAATATTACTCATTACTACTACTTCTCAATATCATTGCCAACTTGTTTTGCAGACTGAATATCTTTATTTATTATTTTTTTTTTTTCTTAGGCTTAGATTCACTTAGATTTAGGCCTAGATTTATTTTCATTATTCTATTGTTTATTTCTCTATTGTTATTATATTGCTATGCAACCTCTGGCACAAGAAGTTCTATCTTACAAAAAAATCTGTGAATGGGGCGTTTCATTTTCTTTCACTTCAAATATGTTTTGACCAGTTGTCTTGTTCCTGCCGTCAGGGTCTAGACTGAAAAGAACCCTGACCGGCGGAACAAAGCGTCTCACCCGTAGCCTCTGGGACGACTAGCTAACAAGTCCTGCATCAATGTTTTTAGACAATGTATCTGTAGAGGTACAAACCAATTTAGTAGACGGGTCACTGTAGAAATACATTTTCATGATTATCATATTTTAGGAAACCTCAGAGTCCGGACAAATATTTCCGGAACAAAAAAAGGAATCCCTGTGTGCATGTCTCCACCTCATGTACTTTCTGCTTTCCAGCGCAGGAAATGTTTAGTCTTCCCCCCCGGGAGTTCAGTCAGAGCCTTGTCAATCCGAGATTAGGCATTCATAGTTTCTGCTGGAAGTCATTTCCTCTTTGATGATTCAGTCTTATTTCTTGCCAAATATCTGAATTATATCTGAATTCCCCCCCCAAAAAAACTAAAATTAGTGTCATTAAATGCATGTGAAGAATGAACTGCATGTCTCTGCATTGCAGATACGTGATTGGCCGCATCAGCACGGAGGACCCGCAGATGCACGTGTCCCCCGTGGACCTGGGCGGCCAGCCCAACGAGCAACTGGAGCCGCAGATGAAGGAGGTGGTGGAACAGCTGGTGAAGATGGGCCACGAGCTGAACCAGAACGCTGAGCTCCAGCAGTAAGTGGTTCACCAGCTTACACCTACCAAAAAGACACACCACATACATGCAGGTAGACAAAATAATGTATGCTGCACTTATACATTTGTCAATGTTCAGCATTTTTTACTTTGACATCACAATACTCAGACTAGTCAGTGTGCTGCTGTTCTCTTTTTGTTAGTCATTACACACAGATTATACAAGAATTATAGGGTAGATATTAAGTGGTAACCCGTATTGACCCCGATGATAACAGATTTTTTTTAATAAAGAAAATCATTTTATTTGAAAAATGTATCCATCCATCCATCCATCCATTTGCGTCCGCTTATCCGGGGCCGGGCCGCGGTGGCAGCCGGCTAAGCAGGGCCACCCAGGCTTCCTTCTCCCTAGCCACGCTCTCTAGTTCCTCCTGGGGGATCCCGAGGCGTTCCCAGATATATCCCGAGATATATAATCTCTCCAGCGGGTTCTGGGTCTGCCTCGGGGTCTCCTCCCAGTTGGACGTGCCCGGAAAAAAACATGCGGCCGCAGATCTGCTGATAGGATTACAAAGTCGATCAGCGACCTTTGGCCTAAGGTGGTCCGGTACCAGGTACACTTGTGGACCACCCTATGTTTGAACATGGTGTTTGTTATGGCCAGTCCATGACTAGCACAGAAGTCCAATAACAAAACACCACTCTGGTTCAGATCGGGCAGGCTGTTCATCCCAATCACTCCCCTCCAGGTTTCTCCATCATTGCCCATGTGTGCGTTGAAGTCCCCCAGTAGAACTATAGAGTCCCCGGATGGAACCCTTTCCAGGATGCCACCCAAGGACTCCAAGAAGGCCGGATACTCTGAGCTGCTGTTTGGTGCGTAGGCACACACAACAGTCAGAGCCTTCCCCCCAGAGACTTGCAGTCGCATGGAGGCGACCCTCTCGTCCACCAGAGAGAACTCCAACACAGCGGTGCTCAGCCGGGGACGAGTATCCCCACACCCGCCTGGCGCCTCACACCCTGGGCAACTCCAGAGAAGTAGAGGGTCCAGCCCCTCTCCAGGAGTTTGGTTCCAGACCCGGTGCTGTGCGTGGAGGTGAGCCCAACCATATCTAGTTGGTACCGCTCCACCTCCCGCACCAGCTCAGGCTCCTTCCCCGCCAGTGAGGTGACGTTCCACGTCCCTAGAACCAGTCAGCGATGACGGGGATCCGCACGCCCAGGACCCCGCTTTTTTTTTTTTTTTAAAACATTTCATTGAAAAATGTAATTAGATTAAAAACACATTGAATAAAACAAGGTAGGGTGTTTTCTAAACATCTCAAAAATAAAATCGAAATAATTTCTTTTAGACAAGACTGTCCTATTTAAATTAAATGTAATCTCACTTGGAAGTAAACGACTTAGGCGTTATGTCCACAGGATGCGCTCTTGGGGCTGCCAGCGTGGATTTTCAATACAAACACGATGAAGTTCAGCGTTTTCAGCACAAAACCGCCCTCAGTGTTTTTTGTCGCTCAGCTCCCAGCACTCTGTTGTAAATAGTTCACATTTTGGAGAAGCGCTGCGGTCATTAATGTCACTTCTCTCTTGTCAGCCAATTAAAATCGAGGAGGGGGCGGGACATACGATGTCACCAACAATGGCGGAGGAGAAACTGATGCTGGCCGTCACGGACAGCCCAGTTATATACAATGTCACTGAAAGGTTACCATGACGACACAAAACAATCAAAAGCGTGGAGGGATGTTGCCACGTCTGTTTGTTTATGTCATGCACCCGGACGCTTCTTTTCGAAGGCATACCATCACTCATGTGGAGAGCTGCTGCCAATGCCAGGACGCGATTTCCTTCCATTGTTTCAAATGTATTTCTTCTTATGATAGTGTGACGTCACAACGAAGGAATGCGGAAGCGCGAGAAAAAGTGCTAAAAGTAGAAGAAGAAAAAGAGGTCATGGGTGCTGCGACCTAAAAAAGCGCATTCTGTGTTTAAATACCATGAATTAAGTATTTAAATACCATGAATTAATATTTCTAGTACCAGTTAGGCTACCCACAGTGAAGAAACTTCCTTGTAGCCTATCAAATGTAAAAACTTTTAAACCTCTGACTGAGACTACAGAAGAGAAAAATGGCAGGCTAGCATTGATCAGTGATCTTAAAAATTAGCATCATAACTCTTCCTCAGTAGTTCTTCGACTTGGACTACTTTTGAGCCACCTTGTTGGAGACAATCACGATGTCTCCATCCTTCAGGCTGCTGTCACTGTAGGCTAGTTGTGAGGAACAGAGTCTTTAGTTAAAGGGGAACAGTTGTTTTACAGATATTTGGCACCGTCTGTTGTTGTGAATGTATATTGACATGTAGAATGTAGCTCATGATTCTAATAAAGTATTTCCAGTAAAAAAGTGTTTAATTCAGACCAACGTGTTACTAACATTTGATTAATGTTACAACAACACACAAATCCCATTCATTAAACGCATAATGGGGATTAATACAGTACCTATGCATTAGACATCTCTGTTCTTTTAGGACTATCTTAATGAGTGAGCTAAATGTATCTGTATAAATGTTTTCTCTGCGTTTTCTCCCCACAGCCTGATTAACCAAGTGCAGGCAAACTGTGCCCAGGACGTCTTCATGAAGGTGGCAAGCGGCATCTTTACTGAGGGCATAACCTGGGGTCGTGTGGTGGCCCTCTTCCATCTGGCTTACAGACTTATCTACAAGGTAACGGCGTTAAACACGGGAACATGTGATTGCTCTTCATAGTAAAAGGCTATGAAGATGGGGAAAATGTGATGTATCCAAGACCACCGGTCCGTCAGACGAGGGCAGAAAGAATGGGTGATAAAAATAGTCCTGCGACTCTTGCCTGCAAGAGTTTGTTGTGTTGGACTAAGTGTAGCTTAGTGTTATCTAAAAAATGTGGATGAGGCTCCACGTGAGGCTTCTCCTTGAAGGTCAAAAGGCAAAAAGGTCAACATGAATGACATGAACGGTGCTTACTAAAGTACTCTGATGGCTATCCTGATATGCAAATATGTTAAATATGAGGATTCTCCACTAGCATTACATCTTCATTTACAGATGTAATGGTGTCTTTGTTCTCATCCTAAGATGTTGACCACTAACCACATGGAGAATATTCGGATAATCATCAGCTGGGTCCAACAGTTCATCCGGGAGAAGCTCCATCCTTGGATCACACAGCAGGGAGGCTGGGTGAGTGGCGAGTTTGCTTTGTTTTATAGTTCCTGTTGGGTTCCACTCGCATACATTGGTTGAATATAAATGTGAGTGTATGACAGTAGTTGGAGTGATTCATATATGCATTACTTTCTACTGGAAGTTATTTCCTATTTGACGATGTTCATAGCCTTGTGAGTGCATCCTGATCTCAAACTCTCAGGAGTCTTCAGGTCTCGATCACTGTTTGAAACAAACTTTAAAAACCCAAAAAGTGAACCAGCGCTCGGGGAAGGAGTTTTAGTTCATGATTAAGTGAGCAACGATACAGTCAATGGTATGGTGGCGGCCAACTTCAAAAGAAGCCAGAGGGAATGTGTAGCAAAGGAACAGAGCAATCCAAATGATTTGAAAAATCCCACAGAACAAGGTCAAAAGATGAACAGAAATGTGCCAGAAGGCTTTTCTCAGATTTGAACGTTTTTGCTTTCCTTCAACCCGGACTCCACCGCCTTTTAGCCCTGATTGATCAGTCCACTTTTTGGTTTTTGAAAATGGCTTTAAACGGAAGTGAGGCCCGACTGACCAAACTGCAATGTGAATGGGGGTGGTCTCACAAGGCTGCTACGCTACCACTACAACACTACAACTTGCAGTATAACCCCACTTACTCATAATTTAAACTTACTACTTACTTTTAAGCTGAAAATGCAGGCTTTAACTCAAAGGGCTACAAACGTACAAATAAATGATGAACCGTAATAAAGACTTCATATATAAATGAAAGAGTAACTAAAAGAGTTTTAGAGACCCCCTGCTGCAAAATACCTGCACATTAACCACATTCCACCGGTGTGCCGCTGCATGTGTGCTGCAGGTAGGAGTGATTCGGGGCATTTCCAGGTGGAGGACGGTCACCCTTGTGGCGTCAGTGGTGCTGGTAGCTGCGATAGTTTACTACCGGAAGACGCGCTGATGTCCCCGCCAGCCTTCAGCTTCCCTTCACCAGAGCCTGGTCGAGGGGACACTTCCTGTGGAGCGAAGGGAATCTTTCGTTCACAAGCAACACTACTAAGAGCAATGAGAGGATTCTCGGGTCATAGCAATTTTTCTTTTTTTTCCTTCTCAGGAGCTCATGGACCCAAAAATGCAATAGATGAATCAGGAAAATGTAAAACTTGCTTTATTGTGGAGCAAGTCAAAGTCAATGTGGAATTTAGAGCTGGATGATGGGGAATGTCCTTTTTTAATATGTTAAAGGTGCTATTGATAAAATGGGTAACATTCAGTCACTAGATGTCGCACCCCCCCCCTTCCATTACATTCCATTCCATGCCAGTTCGTTGCACAACCTGAATGTCATGGCCATTTGGAGTGAGACTCATTCAAATCCTTGCTATTTTTCAGTTTTTCTCCCACAATAAATTGGCAACTAAGGATCACTGATGACTCAGGGATACCATGTGATGCCAGTGTCATTATTGCCTTGTTGGAAGCGGGAACCAAATGTCAGGCATCTTCCAGAGATAAAACATTAATTTAAAAAAAAATCTTACAATTTCTTAATACTTTCTTAATACTTTTTTCTAAAAGCGCTGTGGTTGTATTATTTAAAGATCATTTCTCTGCAGAACAATGTTATCAATAGCACCTTTAATGCAGTACTTGCTGGGGTAGCTAGCTGTATCAAGTACAACCAACTTTGTTTTTATAGTTATTTTGTTCATATTGTGTAATTTCCATGTTCTATGTGAAATTGTTTCATCTGCTGAACTAGTGTCCTTATTTTTAATGATTTAATTTAAGGGCTTTTAAATGTGAGGGGGCTAAACCTCTGAAAGACCCTTTTGAGATTGTAACGGTGATTTTGAGGGCTAATGAACATGAGTTGACACTTTCAATATCTGTGCTATATGTTGGTTGACCAAGTGTTTTATGAATCATATTTTTTATGGGAAAATGTGCCATTTATAAATATATAGTAATCCTAATGAGTCTTTTTCTTTCCAAGTGTTTTATGTCCATCATAACAGGGCATCATGAACAGTGAAATTCTGGCAGGTGATGGTACGCAAAAAAAGTAGGCAAAAAAGATACAATAATGTGTGTATATATATATCTATTCTCTACATATCTATACACTCATGGGCCACTTTATTAGGTACACTAGTACTGGGTTGGACCACCTTTTGCCTTCAGAACTGGCTTAATTATTCGTGGCATAGATTGAACAAGGTGCTGGAAACATTCCTCAGAGATTTTGGTTCATATTGACATGATAGCATTACACAGTTGCTATAATTTCTGAACGCATTGCGTTCAGAAATGCTCTCCTGCATACCTCGGTTGTAACGAGTGGTTATTTGAGTTACTGTTGCCTTTCTATCAGCTCCAACCAGTCTGGCCATTCTCCTCTGACCTCTGGCATCAACAAGGCATTTTCTCCCAGAGAACTGCCGCTCACTGGATATTTTCTATTTTTCGGACCATTCTCTGTAAACCCTAGAGATGGTTATGCGTGACAATCCCAGTAGATCAGCAGTTGCTGAAATACTCAGACCAGCCCGTCTGGCACCAACAACCATGCCACGTTCAAAGTCACTTAAATCACCTTTCTTCCCCATTCTGATGCTTGGTTTGAACCTCAGCAGATCGTCTTGACCATGTCTACATGCCTAAATGCATTGAGTTGCTGCTATGTGATTGGCTGATTAGATATTTGCGTTAATAAGCAGTTGAACAGGTGTACCTAATATAGTGGCCGGTGAGTGTATATATCTATATCTATATCTATAGATATATACACACATGAAAAAAAATATATATTGAGAACGACACGTATAAGATAACACAATATACATAATGATAAAAAAAATCTAATTTCAGTAGTTGAATCCAGAAATATTGAGTATTATAAATGTACAATTAAGTAAGGGCAGATGCACAAGTGAGGGCAGCAGTAGCAGAAATAGGGCATATTGCATGTAATAGCAGAAATATACTAATCAGAAGCATATGTATCCAGAGTATTTAAATTAAGCATAGGGAATATGGCATATGTATCCATAAGTAGTTGAATAATCTAAATATTGTCAATGTTAGTACATGTAAAGTGATCAATATGATCAATGAGATTGGTGTTTCTGGTTGAGAAGCGTGATGGCCTGTGGCCTGTTTGGTTGTCTGTGCCTGGATGCTTAATGTCTACCATACGGCAGCAGCAATGTCTTAGTTGCAGACGTGCTGTTCAGCCACAAGATGTCCCTCTTTACCCTTTGATCAAGAGAAAATAACCACCTCTTGAGTGCATGCTGGAATCGGGCATCTACTGTATGTACAAACCCAGAGTCAAAGTCAGATTCTATCAAAACCATGACAACACAACATATTTGTGTTAAATTAATAGACCCCAACACTATTTTAATGTAGGCCTACTGAAGTCATGATGTCTGAGGTTTGCTTGTGTAGTCCCATATTGAGGAGTGAGTGAATACTTTTTTTTAAACTTTTGAGTTCAACACTTTTTGTATATTTTAAGAGGTAGTATATATTTCTTCTTTTTTTGGACCAGAATCCTGTTTTGATACACCAGAGAATAGGTACTTCTTAGCACGTCTCTGTGGTTCCTAGAAGGCGGTATGCCACCTGGACAAAGAGGTTGATGTACGGTGTGTGTGTGTGTGTGTGTGTGTGTGTGTGTGTGTGTGTGTGTGTGTGTGTGTGTGTGTGTGTGTGTGTGTGTGTGTGTGTGTGTGTGTGTGTGTGTGTGTGTGTGTGTGTGTGTGTGTGTGTGTGGAGTGGGCTGTTGCGTTGTCTAATGTTAACACAGCTGCAGGACGTTTGATCCATCCACCGTGATCCCCGGCCTGCCAGTCAGTCATCAGTGTTAACACCTTCCCTGCTAAATGCCACCCTCAGGTCCCTCAGTTCACCATTAGACCCCATATCCAACAGTCAGCTGAGACTCTTATACTGAGAAAGCACGGTTCCTGGACACCCAATCGGCACTTTTGACACTACACTGTCGGAAAAAACCCCGAAATATTCCAAATAAAATCATACGCACGCACTCTAACCACGCTCGCCGACGTGCGCTGTGATTTCCAACCAGACACTTTCACAAACATAGCTGTGCTCACAAAAAGCTGGCCTGCGCTCCAGAGCAACACAGCTGTGCAAATGACACCAGAACCCATCTGTTTGTGTGCACGCGTCCACGCACTGTGGCAGGTGTGTGCACCCAGAACACCACGGTGACTTTGGCCACCATTCACTTCTAAGTGAACTTATGGAACTGTGTCAGGAATAGAGTGGAGAACACCTGTGTCAACATAGAAGCCGTGTACGCTGTTCTTTTCCCAGAATCCTCCTCCTCAGGTGCTTTTCTGCTCCTCTGATCGGAACTCTTTATCTTTCTCCCAAGTGACTTGCTTCTCTTCTCTCCCCTCGTGCTGTTCTCAGGCTCATTCCCAATCGCTACCATCTCTTGTCCTGCTTGTGACACCTTTATTGAATACACCTTTCCAATGAGCCTTCCCAAGTGCGAGATCCTCCTTTTGTCACCCCCTCCGTGCATGAGCGGCTGTCTTCATTTACATTTACATTTACATTGGCTTACGTCGTAGAAAATGCATAGTATTCAGGGAGAACAATCGTGTACCGACCGACCCTCCCAATCCCCTTGGCCTAGCATAGTAATTACATCACAGGACCAGTGTACAGAACAATGTACTCACAATACCCCATTCTATGATCAATGTTGGAATCAGCTTGCATGTGATTGCCATATTTATATTAGAAGCCACAGTGCGCTGGACAGAACACATATAGTCATTACATTCTTCGATGACCTCGGCCCAACTAACAGTGGCTATTTTTGGACTACAAGATTGTCAGTGTTCTAATAAAGTATACGATGCATAGGACGTGAAGTAAAGGAAATGTATACAAACATATAAATGACTGATGTTAATATCATTAAAGGGAGCCCTAGCCCTTTTCCACAGGGCTATTTCCTCTGTGACTTCTAATATGGGTCAAGCGTGTAAATTGTCCCGTATATACAGTATATATCCTTACATGCCCAGCTTCAGCTCGAACTTAAGTAACCTCAGGCTATGTCACAGGGGTCCCGTGGTTATCTGTAGGGTGATAGACACATATAGCAAATAGCCAACTTCAAAAGGAATGAATCTAACCATGTCATCAACTGAAGGGGGTGTGTGTGCGTCATATTGTTTTTCACATGCCAACGCTCCACAGGAGTTCTGCAGGATGCAACCACCACATGACAACACTTGGGAGCTCTCACGCCCCGCCCCCCTCAAGGTGAATGGCATGCTAGTGATACGCAGTGCAAACATCAGGAGGCAGTGTCTATTTGCTGTGCTCGGTTTGTTCACATGAAAAGGGGAGCTATAAATCACCATAGGTTACCAAGTTCTATGGATCATCACAGCTTTATAAATCCTCTCAGAGTCATTTCATCCATCTCCCCGTGAAGTTAGAATGTGAATTCCACATCCGTTCCAATATCGCCAGGATATGAATGAATTAATGAATTAATGAATGAATTGGGTGTTTTGGCAACCACTGAGCTCGTGTTTAACATTCACAGTTGAAGCACCAGGGGGGACAGAAGCTCAACAAAAACATGACTTGAGATGAGAATCGATCTCTGCGGTCAGCCATGAGGCCAGTGCTACCCTCTTCATTTTGATTCAATGTTGACCCAATATGAAAGCCCACGACAATATTTAATCAGGGCCATCTTACTAAAGCCACATGGTTTAACACAAGCTCATGTGAATGACCCCCATTATTTTGATGACTTAGATGACAAAACAAATGTGTCAAGATCCAAAATGACTATATTCCATAAAAGATAATGATGATTGTACCTAATAACCAATACCATGGCAACATTTGATACACCAGTCCTGTATAATCAGTACAAGGTGCAAGCTTAGAAAGTATTTTTGGGTAAGAAACATGTTTTGGTTGCGAGAGTACTGTGACTGTACAAATCCAAAAAAGTAAAAACAAATTAGATTGTTTAATGTATTAAAATAAATCTCACTAGATGTCAGCGCAGTCATTTTTAATCATCTCAATCCAATTGTCACAGTTGTAACTTCCCACCAGATGTTAGTTCACCTCCTCTTATCCTTATTTATGTTTCAAGTCCTCAGTTTAGTTTAACTGTTAGCTCTTCCTGTACTGTCTGTGGTAGACCAGGACACAGCAGAATCGCTTGTCTGTTGTCCCAGAGCAGGCTCTCCAGTAGGTGGAGGGTTACTGGTGAGTCCTACTAAGTCTCTTCTGTTCTCCATCCTCTGCTGTCCCCGTTTCTCTGTGTTAGCAGAACCATTCACATTTCCAAGCTGCCCTTGGTGCTGCTTCATTGGAGCCACCTTCAGCGACTCCATTCCAGCACCTTCTTCTGCCCTGGGTTGGAGGCCGAGCCTCCATTCTATGTGTGGACAAACCACAAAAACTTGAAGTTGGCCTGTATCTGGACTCTAAAGACTCAAATCTCGGCAAGCCAGGTGGGCTTCTTCTTTGATAAATAATAATAATAATAATAATACATTTTATTTATATAGCACACTTTAAGATACAGTGAAATCTCAAGGTTCTTTACAGCAAGGGTAAAAACAAGGGTAAAAACAATCATAATCAATCATATCAATCATAATACAATGAAACCTAACAAAAAGGCATAGAACTAAATAAAATACAATAAAATAAATAGCATTAAGGACACAGATGAACCAGAGCCCTAGGGGAAGGCAAAGAGGACCTGAGGACCAGCAGAAACAGCCTGGTCCAGGTTAGCTCCAGGGGGCGGGCCCATCAACCATCGGTTTGTTCCTGACTATCCACGCCTTAGTCCTCCAGTGGGCTCACTCCTTCAAGCTCACCTGCCATCCTGGGGTTAATCGCACCATGTCCTTCTGGGACGTAATACTGCAGTAGCAGCTGTGTCTGCCATGGAGATGGACATCTCAGGGGCAGCAGTAGCTCAGGAGGTAAGAGCGGTTGTCTGGCAACAGGAAGGTTTCTAGGTTCGATCCCCGGGCTCCACCTAGCTAAGTGTCGAGGTGTCCCTGAGCAAGACGCCACCTAACCCTAACTGCTCCTGATGTGTTGGTTGTTGCCTTGCATGGTTGGCACTGCCGTCGGTGTATGAATGGGTGAATGTGAGACAACTGTAAAGCACTTTGGATAAAAGCGCTGTATAAATGCAATCCATTTACCATTTACCATTTACACTTGATTAGGTACACCTTGCTAGTACCAGGTTGGACCCCCTTTTGCCTTCAGAACTGCCTTAATTCTTCGTGGTATAGATTCAAGTGCTGGAAACATTCCAGCATATTGACATGATAGCATCACGCAGTTGCTGCATATTTGTCGGCTGCACATCCATGACGCGAATCTCCCGTTCCACCACATCCCAAATGTGCTCTATTGGATCTGGTGATTGTGGAGGCCATTTGAGTATAGTGAACTCATTGTCATGTTCAAGAAACCAGTTTGAGATCATTGTACATCTGCCTGGTAGTCTCTGACGGGCCGCCACTGGACCCCAGCTCATTAATTACGCCCGGGCCAGAAGGTGTTGTTTTCTACATCTTCCCCTGCATGTGAAATTCTGCTTCATTGAAACCAATCATGAATTCCCCTGGGCTTAGTTAGGAAACCAATCACTGTTTCAATGTATTAAAAAAAACTGTACAGCTCACTAGATGGCAGTGCAGTGTTTTCAACCATCTCCATCCAACTGTCACAGTTTGATCGGTTGTCTCTTGGTGTAGTTTTTTATTTTCCCACCAGATGTCCTCATTTGTTCTTTTTTCACCTCCTCATAATTGTTGATTGTGTTTCACCTGTTTGTGGAGTGAGTGTGTGTGTGTGTGTGTGTGTGTGTGTGTGTGTGATGGCTGGTTTAAACAGCCTCACCTGGCCCCCAGTCAGGCTGATTAGACTCTGGGGCTGAGTGAGGCTGCACACCTGGTGCGTTGACCAATCAAGGCACCACAGGTGTGCAGGGGATAAACCAGCCAACCATCGGCAGGGGACTACCTGCTCTGCATAATAAACATTACAAACTCCACAATAAAATGGTTTCCATCATCTGCCTGTGTCCTGGTGGTCAGAGGAGCCCAGGAAAGCCACTTCAGCGGCGTGTAGCAGGGCTGAATTGTGACACTGTGTTACTTACCAATTGTGTTTCAGTCTATTCAAGTCCTCAGTTGTGTTTGCCCCTTGTCAGTCTTGTTATCCACTTCTCTCTTTGTTGGTTGGAATTCATACCTGTTTTGCCTGAGTTTATTTAGTCGAATTTCAGTGTCTAGATTGCTGGTGTGTGTTCGTTTTGTGACCTATGTTTGGTCGGCCTGTAATCTATTTGGTGTGCAAAAACCTTCTTTGATTAAAGTACCTTCTTTTGTTCGAACTTCAATCTGCCTCTGTGTCAGCATTTGGGTCTGAACTCCAAACTAATCCAAACAGATTAATTCATCTGAGACATATTTGTTCATTTTCAGGTAAAATTGTAGGTATCATAAATTGAATCATTGTGTGAACATCTGTGTCTTTGTCTATTTAAAGGTTTATCCAAGAACAGCTTAATTCATGGCAATTGAAACAGATCCAAAAGTCAATTTTGACACCTACCAAAATAAGCAAAATCGCAAAATAATAATAATCCAATTTCATTTTAATGATGTAGGAAGATGAACGAAAATTAATGCATTGAAGTGAGGACTGTATCTATGTAGATTATGCTGGTGTTTGTTTCGTACAAACAGCCCCACTTGAACGGTCACATTAATTCTCAACTGATGATAGACGAGGGGTTTTTTTTCCCAGAAGGGATAAAAAAAAAAAAAAAAAAAGGTTTTGTTATAGATTTCCAACAAGTTCATAGCCCAGACCACCTTTGTTCCCCCGGCTGGTGGGGAATAAGCGCAGCTTTGCGGTTTAACTAAGGTAAGAAGCAGTGAGGGGAGGGCTCCTGAGCCATGGGAGGTCTCTCCAGATTCCTGACTGACAGTGAGGGTCCTCCACTTCCTCTGGAGAGTCCTTTCACCCAGGACTTCATAAAAACAAGAGGGCTAGGCCTGAGACCCAGCTAAATACAAGTAAACACACACACACACACACACACACACACACATATACATATACATAAAGCCACACATGCTCATACACAATGCAGACACATGGTCTTGAAATGGTTTTAACCTTTCCTCCTGATAAAACACGTGCACGGACACACACACGTCCACGCACACACATCTGCAACCACAAGTATGCTTTCACACGCTCAATTATTTCAGCAAATGATAAACACAGTGGGGAATCTCTCTCTCTCTCTCTCTCTCTCTCTCTCTCTCTCCCCCTACGGTGTAGTGGGGAGCCTGTAACTCCTCGTTCTGCCCCCTTAATCCTCACCACCTCTCCTCCCGCTGGCCCCGGCCGCTCCCGCCACAAAGCTCCCCTTAACTCGGCCAACATGGCTTCCAGAGCACAGAGATTATCAATGGTGCGGCGGGGTGGTGTGTTTAACGGGATGCAACGTCGTATTTGACCTTTTAAGAAGATCTCAGCCTTCTTGACTTGTCTCTGCTCTTTGCCGTTATTTTTGTTTGTTTTGTTTGTTTGTTTGTTTGTTTGTTTGTTTGTTTGTTTGTGACGACGCACGGGGCGGTGACTTGTGCACACATGCTCCCAAGCGGGGAGCACAAAGACACAACATACTTGACGGGCCCCCCCCCCCCCCCCCCCCACCCCAACCCCCACCCTACAGAACCCCCACCCAAACTATCAAATGTAGAGGAAAGAGAGGAAACCCCCAGAGGGATGGGGGAGGGGGAGGGGGGGGGGGTTAGGATGGTGGGGGTGGAAGGTCAGAGGTCAGATTTGTTGAGAGTGTGTGAGACTGTGCCCTCATTACACACAGCTCCAGATGAGATGAAAATGATGAGATCTGATCAGAGGAGGAGGAGGAGGAGGTCAGTGAGGCATAACAGGCGGGAAAATCAGGACAGGAGGAAAGTATGGAGCATTAAAGAAATGTTTTCCTTCATAGCAACGATGGAAGACCTTAGCTTGTTTGCTGCATGAGTTAGGTGGAGGATGACAAACAGCGCAGAAATTAATTAATTACATTTTCTATTATGCTGAAATAGATTACATGAAAATCTGAAATCGCAAGTGAACACATTTAACACTCAACATTCCAGATCTTCTACTCTATGCCCATCTCTACTTTAAATTTCAGATAAAATATCATCCACATCTATTTTGAAGATGTAGATAACATTAACATAGAGGTTGAACAGCTGGCAGCACTACCAGGGTGCGCCTGCTGGTCGTGCCGCCGTGAGATGCCTGGCCCAAGAGCTGGGTCGGAGTGTTCCTTCAGCTGCCTTCTGGTCTTCCTGATGGGAGATGGAGGCAGCGTGGTCAGCAAACATTAGCTGATTGTCAGTCATGACCCCAAGATTTCTAGCAGACTTGGTCGGTACAAATGATGACCATTCAAGCTGAACTGAGCTGTTGGATGGATGGCCTAACAGCGATGACAACAGACTCTGTCTTGAGAATGAACAGACAGAGGTAGGTTAAGCGTCTCAGTCTTCATCCAGACTGAGATGTCAGAGAGATGTCAGAGGTGCCAAAATATGTGTCAAAGACTCTTTTGGCGGAAAGGAAAGGCAGAGCTGCGTACCATCAACGGTCAACAGCGGTGGTGGGAGAAACTATGCCTCAAATAGATTAGCCAGTTAAGGATGTGTAAAACCAGAAGAGGGCCAAGAACTGACCCGTGCGGCACACCGGTTTTCATGACTTCCTAACCTCAACCCCGTTTCTAACCTCTGTGCAGTCCCCATGGGGCCATCAGAGAGAGTGGACTGATGATGTCAGTGTTGAAGGCGGCCAATACATCAAGTTGGACATGACACCGGATGACTTAGCAGCCAAAGCTTCCACAACAGTTAATGAAGCAGGCTCAATAGCGTGAGCCAGAGTGGTTGGGACCCAACAGGTTATTCTGTATGATAATAATTTCCATTCACTATATACTTGAATGAATTATGAATTAACTCATGACATGGCCATTAATGGACATTTGGACGTTATAAACTAGACAAACTCTATGAACTCTAATCAACTGACAACTGGAAGTTGTCCTCACACCTTCCTTGTTTAAGCTGCACAAACTTGCGTGCGTATATAGCTATGGTATTAGCAAGCTAACATACTTACAAATGTACTCTTAAAACAGCTAATAACAATAATAATAATCATAATAATAATAAATAATAATAATAACATTAACATTTTACTGTATGGGTTTGGCCAAGTGGTATGCTGACTGTGAATGCGTCAAATGTGTTTTAAATGGTCATGTTGAAATGACGTCAAACGACATTGAGGCTTGAACTGGGGGTTGAGAAATCATATGGCGATTTTCCGATTAGGAACTCCGAGTTATAATCGAACCCAGCATTAGACATTCAAGAAGGGCTCCAGTCCAGAGAAATCAATAATTTTTTCTCCGCTCACGCAAATTACACCAGTGAGACATACAAGTAGATAAAAATGTTCATGTTCAAAATCAATGATTTACCTACAGAGCATGTTGACCTTCTGACTATCTCGTGGTTGGCGGCTGCAGACAGATAATATATTTCAGAATTCAATTTTGACGTCATTTTTATGGAAAATAACCAGCTAACATCACACACAGTGGCTAACTGAGCCCATGCTGCCAGTGTCTAACTCTCAGATCTTCAATCATTCAATTCAACCAAGTTGCATTTTAGAAAATAATGTCAGCTCTTGGCATAGCTGTTTAATATTTTCAACTTACCGTCACCTCTAAGACTGGACGTGACCTTTTGCTGGATTTAAACGCTGACCCAAGATCCATCGGCGATGCATTTTAAAGGCTTGAATGTGGAGGCACATCTGAGTAAAAATGACAAACACAATGGTAAAAATACATTCAAAATGAAGAGGTGTCCTTGCCATAATGATTTACAACCCACCCCACCACCCCACCCCCCCCCCTCACACACACACTGATTCTTCCCCTTCCTGCCATTACCTGGCCTGGCCGACAGCTTACTTACCTGTGAATGACAGGGGTTCCATGCATGGTTGCTACAACGTTAAGCCGGCCATGATGGATGAGCCCCCCGCGTCCCAACGGGCATGTTTGCCTTGTCACTTTCAAAGGCTCCCGGTGTGGCTCCCCTGACACGGAGCTGGGCAGCACGGATCAGGGCACGGGACTCACCCACCCAGACCCACCGGAAACCCTCCACCTGGCCGGGAGCATCTGAGAAACCCCCCCCCCCGTGTGGAGAGAGAGAGAGACCCCACCCATTCATAACTACATTTATGACGGTGTTTCCATAGGAGTGCCGAAGGGATATTTCAGAAGGCGCGAAGCTGCGTAGTGGGAACACACAGAGGAGTATATTAACGTTTACTTAGGCACTGGAAGCCCCCCCCCCCCCCCCCGCTCCCCCCCCCCCCCCCACCAACAACCCTGACCCTCTACCCCTCCTCCCCATCTCTCTGCTGTCCCCGTCCACCCCGGGTCGTGTTCTACAGGCCAGGCCCCCGGCTGGAGCCCAGGGACACTTGCATCACTGGGCCGTGACGGCTATAGTGAAGCGTGCACACACACACACACACACACACATACACACACACACACGGACAAATGTGTATGCATTCACATACACACACTCACACACACACACACACACACACACACAGGGACCATGCAGGCATGCACACGCGCACACATACACACACACACACACACACACACACACACACACAGGGACCACGCACACACAGAGACCATGCGGCATGAACATGCACACACACACCACACACACACACACACAGTTCTGTCTGGAGGCTTTTTGTCACAGGTCCCTTGGTCCACTGATTTTCCCTGCATCTGAGGGACAATACAGGGGTGGGGGGGCGGGGGGGTGTGGAGGGTTGGGGGGGTGGGGGTGGTGGGCAGTCCAACAGTCAGACGGTCTGTCAGCCATCGAGTCATTCAGATACTGTCTGCTTCCCAATCACATAGCAAGCAGCCATGCCGCTGGAACTAATCTTGGACAAGGTCTTTTCTCAGTCCTGAGGCAAACAAATACTGAAATGTGGCCAGACACACACACACACACACACACACACACACACACACACACGCACGCACGTACGCACACGCACACACACACACACACACACACACAGTAAGAGGGATTGAGAGAAAGTATGAGAGTTAGCGAGCGGGAGTGGGGCAGAGACAACAAAAGTTACTAAAGCTATCTCGTTTTTCTCTCTTTCTGTGTCTCTCTCTCTCTCTCTCTCTCTCTCTGTCTCTCTCTCTCTGTCTCTCTCTCTCTCTCTATCCTGATCCCTCTCTCTCTCTTTTTCGATCTCTGTCTCTCTCTCCCCCCCGATCTCTGTTTCTCCTCCGCCCCCCGATCTCTGTCTCTGTCTCTGTCTCTCTCTCCCCCGATCTCTCTGTCTCTCTATCTTTGACTAGCTCCCCCTCCCCCCTCCATCCAGTTCCTCCATCACTCAGGGGCTCTTGTTTGGGATGTCCTTCTTCATTTGATCTGGCAGCAATTAGCAGGGGGACTTTTGTCCCCACGTTGGGGGGGGGGGGGAGACGGACGGCCCACTCCACTGATCCCTGTCTATGCTGTCTGAATGGAGTGGGTGGAGGGGGGGGGGGGGGGGGGGGTGGCGCTGGGGGAGGTGTGGTGGGGGGTAGGGGGGGGATAGGGGAGGGAGACAGACGGCATGGGGATCAAACAGGGCTTCCTGGCACTGTTACACTACTACCCCTCTGTTTTTTTTATTGGAGAAGAGGAAGGAAGAAAGAAAGGGAAGATTTGAGTTAAAAAGAGAGAGAGAGAGAGGTGTTACTTTTCCCATGAGAAGGCTTGGTGCTTGAGGCCAGGTGAGGCTGGGTGAGGCCGGGTGAGGCTGAGTGAGGCAGAGTGAGGCTGGGTGAGGCTGGGTGAGGCCGAGTGAGGCTGGGTGAGGCCAGGTGAGGCTAGATTAGGCTGGATGAGTCCAGGTAAGGCTGGGTGAGACCTATTTCTGCATCCTGAAACCAACTTAAATGAAATCATACAATGCTATTGTTGGATGGGTTATTTTAATGTCCATTATTCTTTCATACAAAGGTTTTTTGACAATATGTTATAGATATTGATACTATAAATGTTGAAGTGACATGAAGGGACATAAGCTGAGGCATTAAGGCAATTGGATTTTATTGCAATGTGATACACTTGAATTGTTTCAGCAATTCACATTTTTGTATAAATTCTTTACTACCTGTAAAAGTAACTAGGGTTTGAAGTTAAATATTAAATATGTTGTGTTTAAATACAACGCCTGGTGTGCATTGCATTGCATCCCAACACAGGTTGCACTGGTAAAACACATTTCCCCAGTTACCCCCTTTTCTCTCCCTCTCTTGTGGGTTAAATTGCAGGAATTTGGGTCCTGGTGTGGAAAACAGAGTAATGTCAGTCAGTCATCCTGTGAAAAAGATCAGAAAGACAATTCTTCAAACAGCTGGAGGGAAATGGCAAGTTGGTGAAAACCCCTCCTGTCTCATCCATTAAATGTTTGGGGCATTGTTGTGTCTTTACAGTTGGCAGGGGGTACTGAAGGACCATGATGAGGGGTGGCAAACACACACACACACACACACACACACACACACACACACACACACACGTGTGTGTGTGTGTGTGTAAGCAGGGGGCCTCTCCATCAAGCTTCAAGACAGTAATTTGCCACTTCATTACTAACTGCGCCCTGTGTGAGTCTGTAGGTGCCTGTCATACACAGAAAGAGAGAGAGAGAAAGAGAGGCAGAGAGGGAGAGAGAGGTTTTAGGGTTTAAAAGTGAGTATAAAGTTTAAAAGCTAAATAAGGATAATAGCTCTCCAAATAGTTTACGAGTATTTCACAATCATTAAAAGCGAAAAAGTTAGCTTTTGTACATCCTAATGAACTAATATTATAATCAAACATTTCATGATATATTTATGGTATATATATATATATATATATATAGTTCAAGTATATGTTTGATTGTGAGACTTCTTACACTAGTTCATCTCACACATGCCACCAGTGTGTGCATGTGTGTGTGTGCGTGCGTGTGTGTGTTTGACCAGGACAAGGACAAAAGCCATGGTGGAACTTTAGAGTGGAAACTCAGCATCCAGTTACTGGTGGACACATCTCGGCCTTAAAACAATGTTTTGCTAGCGGAGGGGAAGAGAGACAGAGGCATGGGGAGAGAGGGGGGGAGAGGGGGGGAGAGGGGGAGAGAGGGGGGGAGAGGTGGGGGCGGGTATGGTATATCTGGCCCACTGCGAGGATGAAGGGGACACCTCTGTTTCTCCGACGGCAGCCGTGCATGAAAATGGGAAGCTATGTGAGGAATCCCCACTTGTGTGATGCATCTCTCTCTCTCTCTCTCTCTCTCTCTCTCTCTCTCTCTCTCTCTCTCTCTCTCTCTCTTCTCTTCTCTCTTCTTCCCTGGTTTTCTTTTCTCTGCTCCTCCCTCCCTCCCTCCCTCCCTGTGTGGTGTGTGAAGTCTTTCTGTGTGCCGGTGAAGCGCGGAGGGTTGTGATGCACTCACTCTTCCACGCCGGCGTAGTGTGAGGAGTCTTGTAGGACAAGAGTGATGACATGGAGAAGGCCCCGCCGCTGTGTGTGTGTGGGTGGGTGGGTGGGTGGGTGGGAGGGGGGTGGTGGGGGTGGGGTGGAGGGGAGGGCAGGAGAGAGCAGGGGTGGCTTCCCATGTCCAACCTTTTCAGTGTTTGTCAATGCCATCGACTGATCGATTAGCGGGAACCAGAGACCTGACTGTCCCGGATAAGGCGGGGGGTGGGGAGTGGGTGAGGTATGTGCACGGACACTCATCCATACTCTAAGTGGTCTAATAATAAACACATTCTTAGACTGCATATACATTTTGAGGTCCTGATTCACATTTTTGATTCATGTGAAATATGTGTATACATTTTTCAAGTACACAACGGTCATATATAGATGTGAAATGGAATTTAGTTTCAATGCACTGTTTAAAAATGAAATGGTGCCTTTTGATTTAATTGAAAGAATTATAACTGTGACATATACAGTATATGCACACACACATAATGCCGAATGCTGTATATACAGGCATGTTTATGTAACGTCAAGGCATCCACAAAAATATTGATAAAATAAATGAAGAAAAGTACCAAACAACAAACATCATAAATTAATTTGCTTTAGAGAAAAAGCTACTGCGAGAATTTCTCATTAATTATTTCCTAAAATACAGGAGTTGTATAGTCATTTAAATCATCATTCATAACATCATGATGACATTTGGTTCAACGTGTATCATCAAGTTATGATCCTGAAATGTCCAATAGTAAAACAAGAGTGCCTGAACCAGTGCCTTTCTTTCATGTTTAAAAAATGATCCTGCTTTTTAACATCAGAGTTCACACCTCCACCTTTACCTGCAGCAGTAATAAGGTTACAATGATGTCACTGTTTCCGCGGATACCGCCGTGTGTGTCTGTGTTTGAAACGTCACATCGCTCTCTAAGCTGACATTTCCGACATTTCGTTTGGTCATGCACAGACGTCCCCCCCCACCCTCACGCAACCGGACACCCTGGAAGTGGGCAAACCGATGTGGTCAACGCCATTTAACCCCCCCCCCCAACCACCACCACCCCACCCCCCCAAGCCCGCTCCCACAGGCCCTGCCTCTAACACACACACAGGCACACGCCACATGCGCACACACACACACACACACACACACACACACACACACACACACACACACACACACACATATGAAAACATACATGAAAGCAACCCACAATTAGTGCAGTACACACACACACACACACACACACACACACACACACCTTGTTGTCCTGTGCTACCAATGTTCAACATCAGGAGCTGCAGGTCAGGTTCAACCCAAAGGACACAACATGCTTTGCTGGGCGCAGGGCTTTGCTTTCATTCCCTTTAACCAACGTTTCCAGTCGGACATTTTCATTTGGAGCGTCCCACACACACACACACACACACACACCACACACACACACGCACACGCACACACACACACACACACACCATAGTGGCCCACACTGCTGCTCTGGGAACCGGGAAGCTGCGTGTTCTCTTTCCCAGGGAGCCCATGAGAAACTTGCAGCTCAATCTCTGCTGTTGAGTACAGATTGTGCTGCACACAACATGATTATTTATTGATTGCACTAACAATTGTATTATTTACACTGACAATTGTATTATTTATGAGGGGCAGCAGTAGCTCAGGTAATAGCGGTTGTCTGGCGGTTGCTGGTTCGATCGCCAGGTAAGTATTGAGGTGTCCCTGAGCAAGACGCCACCTAACCCTATCTGCTCCTGACGTGTTGGTTGTTACCATGCATGGTCGGCACCGCCGTCGGTGTATGAATGGGTGAATGTGAGGCAACTGTAAAGCGCTTTGGATAAAAGCGCTGTATAAATGCAGTACATTTACCATTTATTATTATGAATTCAAGATAGATTACATGGAGCAACCATGATATTATAAACAATAAAATAAGCAGACACACAGAGAGATAAACCCTGGATTGGCTCAGATCAGCCTTATTATAATCAAGGAACAGGTTTCTTGTTGTGCCACATTGTCTTAATTGTGTGCTGCAGTTGTGTATTGTTGCGGTGGACGCATTTGTATTGCATTTGCTTGTCGTGTATTTTGCCCATTCATCAAAATACATAAAACGCAGAGGTGACTGCCGACAAAACGATCTTTGTTGATATTCTACAGGTTGCCCTGTCAAGCCCAAACACATCCATCTGGTGCAGCAGATCCCCCAACCCACCACCACCACCACCACCGCCACCACCACCGCCATCACCACTACACACACCCCCACCCCCACCCCAACCCCCACCCCGCTTGTGGTTTTGCATTCAAGGCGTTCCTCCGATTTCCTTACAAGTGGGAGGACCCAACGGCAGGTGGTTGGGGCTTTGAAGTTAGCTGCAGGTGTAACGCCTTTGAACCATTTGATTGCATAAGATGCGTAAAAAGACTTCTATGTTGATTTAATCGTAGGAATAATGGGGGACATTTGAAAAATTGTCACTTTGAGACTTAAATCAGATGAATGAATGAAGGTCTTTGAATTCATGAAATGAATGAAGTGATTGGTCATTAGTGTCTGATGACATCAGACATTGTAGGTTCCGAGTACAATTGTTAGGATGCAGTAATAATTAATTCTCACACGTGTTTGAGTTCAATAGAACAATGCCTGTGAGACATAACCTTGCCAACTCTAAATTCCTTTCTTACCAAATCATTACATATGCTTATACAAGCCTGCTATGTAACTGTACTATCATTAGGTGTGGAGTGTAAACCATAAGGTGTAAGATAAAAGAACACATTTACTCATTACTACAATGAGGTACTTACTAATTACTGTTAAAAAAAACTTAATTTATCACAATGAGTGTGTGCAGAGTGCAAGGAAGAAGGTTCAATGTTCTAATGATATTTGAATGTAAAGCCTCCTGAGCATGCCTTTTACATGCAAGCCAAAAGACGTCTGTTCTGTAGGCCGCGCCGCACACGCATCAGGACGGCACACCAAAGCGCCGTCGCCACCAACAAAGCACGTCAACACTTCTTGAAACGTGACCTGCGTTTGACTTTGTACCGCGGCCGCGTACCTGTAGACGCAACAAGAGCAACAACAAGGAAAGGCGAGACTATAATGGAAAAAAAACCTACAGCCATAACAAGGAAAGGAATCAAGGAAAAGTATGATTTAAAAAAACAAAAACAAAGTAGTACAGGCAGGCGCCACAAAGGGCAGAGAACAGCGAGCACCAAAGAGCCGCGGAGGCCGTGGTCCTTCCCGGGATGAAAGAGTCGCTCGGCCCAGAGGAGGAGGAGAAGTCTTTTCTTCTCCTGATGAAAACAAGAATCAGCGGGTTAAAGAGAAGGTAAAGACAAGGCAACTGCGTCGCGGGCGCAACCGTTGTTCAAAAGACACACCTGTTGTTTGGCCTGGCTCTGTCCCTATCCGTACCCCCTCTCTGTCTGTCTGTCTGTCTCTCTGTCTGGCTGGCTGGCTGGCTGGCTCAGCTGGGCTGGCAGGCAGGCAGGCAGGCAGGCTGGCTCTAGCTGTCTGTCTGTCTGTCTGTCTGTCTGAGCTGACTGCCCGCAGACGCTAGAAGTGAGGACTTCAAACGGGCCACTATGTTGCCTCAGCAGCGGGCCACACCCACCAAATCACACACAGCCACAGCCCGGCGCTACGGCGATGCATAGAAAGCAACTGGTAGGGTGAGTTTCTGGGATGTTCAGTATACACTATAGGGTTCAGCAAATTCCACCATCATATGAGTGAGGTCTATAGCTTATAGGCTAATTGTCTCCTCATAGGTCTGCCTGTGACGACCGGCAAGTTTTACATTCGCCTATCTTATCTTCTCTTCATCCTCCTTTCCCCTGCAGTGGATAACCATCAGACCTTTTTATATAGATCTGAAAGAAAGTACGAGGACTACATGGTTTTTTATCTCCGTTGATAACGTCTATAGCCTATTTTGTCGATGAGGAACGCAGAGATGCATAGAGACTTCAGTCAGTACAGAACGCTGTTGCAAGATTATTGACTTATTATAATCCCCAGCCGATTATCATATTACCTGTGTTTTTAAAACGCTTGAAATTAGATTTGTACCTCGCTACGAGCACTTTGAAATGCAGGCAAGAAGAATCAGGGGAAAGTAAAATGTCCTGCACAACAGAATGACTGGCGTGAGAGTGAATGGGCCTGAAACGCCGGCCCTCCCACCGAAAGACCCACGAAGACAGACCGGAGTCTCTGGTCTCTGTGTCACAGAGTCAATTTTGTCCCTGTGTGGCTCCGGTAGCGGTGGGGGGGGGGTGGCGTGGGGTGGACAACAGAGGAAAGGAGCCTCAAAGACAGAAGAGTCAGAAGTGAAGAAAACAGAGTGAATAGAATGAGTAGAAGTTAGAGTTTTCTATGCAGGGGGGGGGACACACGCACACACACACACACACACGCACACGCACACGCACACGCACACACGCACACGCACACACACACACACACACACACACTCTCACTCACTCACTCCCCATTGACCTCCTCACATCCTACATAGCTCACATTATTATAACACATTGTTCGGACCCATGTCAATGCGTGACGTCCCACCCTGTGAGCCCTGCTCTTTTGATTCACCCCTTTCATACCTGGACAGAGTGAGCGAGCCACAGGGCCCCGGGTTTGGGAGACATTTGGGACACACCGCTCTTTGATATTTGACATACGCATCAAAACAATAAAGGCCCCAGTGAAGCAGCAGCAGCAGCAGCAGCAGCAGCAGGATAAGTGTGGTGCTGCAGCAGCTCATTGTGTCCGTGCTGGTCGGTGCATGACTAGGGCCGGAGGTGCGCGCACCACCCCTCTACCCCCCCGGGGAGAGTTAGTGTTACTGAGGGGGGAAGGGGGCGATTGGTCACTCGTCACAACTGTGCTCCATGTAGACTAGTAGCAGTGGCCGGGTGAGGGAAATATACAGCAAAACCTAGTAGATAGTAGTGACAAGTGATCGTTTTAAGATCAATTATGGAATAATAAGGGGAACAATATTTATAGATGAATATACTAGTAGTGTATACTAGTATATATACTAGTATACACTACTAGTATATATACTAGTAGTGTATACTAGTATATATACTAGTAACTTCCACTGACAATGGTAATGACAAGGTAATGACAAGACAATGGTAATGACAATAATAATGACAAGAAACTACAGGATGCATAGAACATAACTACATTTCCCTACAATCAGATTAACCTTTCGAGCGGTCAATTGTTGTACACACAAATGTGCTGTATCTATTTATTCAACTGCAAATCTGCACGCCTTTACATGAAATTGCTGACCTCCCAACATCACAACTGAACTTCACAACATCTGTCCAGGATCAGTGATATACATGGTCAATGTAGGGCATATAAACAAACGGTCAACATTTTTTTTGCAATGTAATGCATTGCACGTAATGTCTCATCGTGGATCACTTTGATTGCATGCTCATGACAAGAGCTGAATAACAGTATTATGCTTTCAACTGCTTTCAACACATGAGTGTAATTGCAAATACATTCACGCTGTGTTTGGTGTTTTTGAATTAAAAAACAATTCAACATCACACTTAAATTTAGCAGCCTTTAGCCAGTATAAATCATCATAACATATACTGACAGAAGTGCGCTAAATGACCAATCATGCAGTTTCAAAGTACAATTGTGAGAAATATGCTACGTTTGTTGTTGACATTTGTTAGAATTTGACACATTTGTTGTAGTACCTTGAAGGCCACACTGTTGTTTCTGTAATGAGAATTTAATGATTAATTAATTATGAATTGATTATTCATTATTAAGTGCTAAGAACTAGCAGACAGAACCATGGTCATCATCATGGTCATAGGAGTCCCCCCCTGCCAATACCAAGTCGTATTTAACACTGATTTTGCATACGTGTGTTTATATACATGTGTGCATACGTGTCTTTATATACTGTATATGTGTGCATACGTGCACAGATGCGCACATGCGTGCATGTGTGTGTGGGTGTGCATCTGTGCTTGTGTGTGTGTGCTTGTGTGTTTTCTTGTGTGTGTGTGTGTGTGTGTGCTTGTGTGTTTGCTTGTGTGCGTGTGTGTGTGTGTGTGTGTGTGTGTGTGTGTGTGTGTGTGTGAGTGTGTGTGTGTGTGTGTGTGTCTGTGTGTGTGTGTGCGTGTGGGTGTGCATCTGTGTGTGTGTGTGTGTGTGTGTGTGTGTGTAGACCCAGCCATGCCAGACACCAGAGCTCCAGACACCCAGACACCCAGCTCCAGAGCTCCGGACATCCAGACATCCAGACATCCAGGGGCACCGGCTCTCCCCTTATACTTAACCCGATGGTGGGGACTCCCGGGGCGGGGACTTCCTACTCCCGGGGTCAGGAACCCCACCACCTCATTATATTGTAACCGTGGACTTACTTAAGCGCGGTAACTCAATAAGTCTGTTACCCGTGAAATGACACTCATTTACGGGGTGCACTCATATATGTAGCCGTGGACTTACTTAAGCGGTAGACTCAATAAGTTGTACCTGTGAAATGACTCGACTCATTTACCTGGGGGTGCACTCATATATGTAGCCGTCTGGTCTTACTTAAGCGGTAGTGACTCAATAAGATCTCGTACCCGTGAAGATGACATATGTGTGTGGTGCGACTCGATATGTAAGGCCATGGAATACTTAGCGTAGGGCTCTAATAAGTTAGTCACCCGTGACTAATGACACTCATTTACAGGGGGATTGCATCTAATATATGATAGCCGATGGACTGTTACATTAACCGGTAGCACTCAATAAGGTTTACACCGTCTGAATATGGACACCATCAATTCCGGGGTGCACCTCCATATATGTAGCCGTGGACTTACTTAAGCGGTAGACTCAATAAGTTGTACCCGTGAAATGACACTCATTTACGGGGTGCACTCATATATGTAGCCGTGACTTTACTAAGCGGTAGACTCAATAAGTTAGTACCCGTGAAATGACACTCATTTACGGGGTGCACTCATTATATGTAGCCGTGACTTACTTAAGCGGTAGATCAAAATGGTTGTACCCGTGAAATGACACTCGATTTACGGGTGCACTCATATATGTAGCCGTGGACTTAAGTAAGCGTCGACCTCAATACAGTGTACCCGTGAAAGGACACTCATTTACCGGGGGCACTCATAATGAGCCGTGGGACTTATTAAGCGGTAGATCCATAAGTTGTACCCGTAGACATACATCATTTACGGGGTGCATCATATTGTAAGCCGTGGACTACTTAAGGCGGTAGACTCAATAAGTTTGTACCCGGAAATGACACTCATTAAGGGGTTGCACTCATATAGTAGCCGTGGGACTTCTTAGCGGTTAGACTCAATAAGTGTCACCCGTGAAATGACACCATTTAGCCGGTGGCAGTCACAGCACACACACACACACACACACACACACACACACCACGGCACACACACACACACCACACACACACACACAGACGTGCGCGCGTGTGTGTGTGTACAGTAGAGGATAATGGAGGGGTGGTGCTTCCTGTGGGGATGAGTGTGTGTTGCGGCACCGTTA
>PIJE02000081.1:632269-779769 GCA_002895965.2 Coryphaenoides rupestris | reverse complement strand
ACACACAGGGGCCGGTGCCTTCGCCTGCCCCTTTCCTTTGTACCAACCGGTCCCAGTTCAGCCTATTGTCACCGCAAGCTCCTTTTATATTTGCGCACACTGGGGGATCAGCAAAATCTCACGATAGCCACTAAGTCGGAAGCAGAAGAGGATTTGCCACTGCCAGCATTCGTCCTTTTTTTCTTCTTTTTTTTTTTGGTTTGGGTTTGAGGGGGGCGTCGGAGGGTAGTAGCCTAGTAGTGGGGTGTGTGTGTGTGTGTGTGTGTGTGTGTGTGTGTGTGTGTGTGTGTGTGTGTGTATGTGAGAGTGAGAGAGCGAGAGAGAGAGAGAGAGAGAGAGAGAGAGAGAGAGGAGAGAGAGGAGAGAGAGAGGGAGAGAGAGAGAGGACCCGTGTTCGCCCCGCGGCCAGAGCAGCATCACGTCTCCTCCACGCTAGACTGTCACCGTGCCGGTAAAAAGCCGGATCGTTCCAGCGTTATTGCCGGACCTCCTCGGGATAGGCGCCACCGGCCCCGGGACGCAGGACGCACGACGCACGACGCGTTCAGTGACCGGAGGACCGACCACTTGAATGGCCAATCACTTGAATGGGGCCAGGAGAGGCGCCCGTGTATTTTAAAGCCAGGATCCCGGGCTCTCCGACCATGCCACGATGAGTGTGTTCCCTCTGCTGCTGTTGCTGCTGCTGCTGCTGCTGAGCGCCCTGGAGGCCGGCGGCGCGCAGGGTGCGGCGGGGCGGGCGAGGGGGGGGTCTCCTCCTCCGCGCTCCGGGAGGGTCCCTGGCGGGGGCCCAGCGTGCGGCGGCGGCGACCCCCGGCAGCGGCGGGATGCCGGGGGGCGCGGCGGCGTGTACGAGCATCTCGGGGGGGCGCCGAGACGCAGGAAACTTTACTGCGCGACTAAATACCATCTGCAGATCCACCCCAGCGGGAAGATAGATGGCTCGCTGGAGGAAAACAACCAATTCAGTGAGTTTTCCATACGCGCCTACTGAGAGCATGTCATATGAATGTGTAATATGTGGATAGACTGTGTGTGTCTATGGCCCCTTTATGTTGCAGGTAAAACCACGGTATGGTCAACTGCTCTATCCTTTAGTGCGCTTTGTCAGGATCGGCCACACAGGTGCACTTATATTTGACGTCCAATTCAAGTGTCCAAAATGTGTTAATTTCAATTTAAGACCATTAACCATTAACACCGAGATCCCTGAATTCTATCATATTTATTCATCAGGTGATTTAAAAAAACGAAACAAACTGCTACGTCGACAGTGGTCGCTTATCAAATTGAATGTTGAGGTTGTTATTTTATAAAAAAAATTAATAAACGCCTTCGTGGAAGTGTAAAACAAGTATATTTAAAGTCGGCCTACATGAGACGCGAATTGACCAGCGTTGCTAAAATGAAGGGTCGGGAGCCAACATGGGTCTCGACCTTCGGGTCGCGGCCTGACTCACTGAACCCTGGAAACAAATCATCATCAATTCCCGGTGTTGTTTTTCTGAGTGTGCTTCCTGGACACACTGAAATTATCTTTTGGGTCCCGAGACAAAAAAAGTCCATACAACACCTTTTCTAAAGGCCATACTTTAATAATTGAAACTTATTTGTCATGTCCAATATTTCAGGCATCATGGAAATCACAGCAGTCGATGTTGGTGTTGTGGCCATCAAAGGGATATTCACTGGTCGATACCTGGCCATGAACGACAAAGGGCGTTTGTATGCCTCGGTAAGCATTCATGAAATACATCCATCCTTGTTTTCCCCTCGGGACACATTCTGTCACATTCAGTTACACTGGCTTTGTGCTCTCAAATAGATATTAGGCCTTACCATAAGCCATTCAAGTTCCATATAGTGCATAGTATGTTGTGGTATGTGCACTTTGGGTCTCAGTTTGTTGTGAATGATCATCATCCTATGAATGTTTGATTACCAATGTGACACCCTGGCTGGGAACTGGAAAGTGCACCTGCAGGCTTTGCTGTAGTCTCTATTAAATATGGCCGTGCTAAGCTGTCCCCCCTCTTGTTCCTCCTCACTCCTCCAGGACGTGTTCAACAAGGAGTGCGAGTTTGTCGAGCGCATCCACGAGCTTGGCTACAACACGTACGCGTCGCGCCACCACTCCACCGAGCAGCCCTCGCCGCCGGGGAG
This sequence comes from Coryphaenoides rupestris, assembly GCA_002895965.2. Lineage (NCBI taxonomy): Eukaryota > Metazoa > Chordata > Actinopteri > Gadiformes > Macrouridae > Coryphaenoides > Coryphaenoides rupestris. The sequence continues at coordinate 777,606 of PIJE02000081.1, read as the reverse complement.
CCCCGCCGGCAGCAGGCGCCGCGCCAGCGCCAAGCGGCAGTGGTACGTGTCCATCAACGGCAAGGGCCGGCCTCGGCGGGGCTTCAAGACCCGGAGCACGGACAAGGCCTCGCTCTTCCTGCCCCGTGTGCTGGGCAACAAGGACCACGAGATGGTGCGGCGGCTCCTGAGGGACAGCCAGAGGCCCTCGGCGGTGCCTCACCACCAGACGCACCACCACAATGGACGCAAGGAGCGCCGGAGACGCCGGCACCAAGCCAGAAAGGGTCATGGCAGGCTGTTGGATGATTGAGACGAGCGGGGGAGGGGTGGTGGGGGGCTTTTTAAGGGCACACGCTGTGCTTGAGATTGGCTGAAGCCTCACGCCACCTGACGCGACGTGATTGGCCCTTGAAGTGACCCAAGTTGTTGGAGGCCTTCTCACAGTGATTAGCGCTGATTAATGAGGACTAATGAAGCGAGGGACCTGACAAGACTGTGTGGGCGTCTCTGCAGACCAGAGCCACGTCCGCTTGTACAGAACTCACCTACACATGAAGGAGGACATTGAGCGATGCCATCCTAGGAGACCAAGAGGGAACCTTTATTAAGTCTAGTACTTCCTTCCACACACAGTAGTGTGTGTGTGCCACTTACCGTTCTTTTTAATTTGTCAAAAGCTTTAAGAACACATAGAACATAACATTTGGATATATTTAAGTGTTTGCATAGTTGCTAAAATGCAGATGATGAACAATGGGCATTAGAAAAAGAACAAAGCAAAGCACTTTTTTAAAAATATATAACTCAAATATGGGGCATATGTATTTCTGTGACATAATGATGTGATGATCTACTAAGAAATTTGTATATTTGCTGATGCTATAAATATTTATTTGGTGCCTGTATTTTAAGTTATTATTGAGATTTTTTTGGACATTGTTAACATTTTAAACAATATTTCTCCTTTTTTTCATTCAGTGTCTGATTCATTTGACAAAACAATGGTCACGGTAAAAAAAACACAAAGAAAGGTTACTTGGTCTAAAATGATTTGCTCTATTTTTTTACCGTCAAGATGTTAATGATCCATTTTTCTGAGCTATTGTATCCTTGTTTATAATATACACCCCAATGCTGGACTCCATAGTCCCCAAGAGGGCAGAAAGACAACCACGTGTTTGGTTTAATATGTATATGATTGTTTTATTTGTTTTTATTTGCCTTTTCAAAAACCTAGACCAAAACCCTTGCTTGGTGCTATTTAATACCATTGTATAATGTCCCACAGACACCAAAGAAGAAGGAAATACTCCCAATCATTGAGAGCGGGATATCAAAGATCCATTGTATTGGAAAAAATATTCCTTTAAATTAGACATCGATATGGATGCAAAAATACTTCGTTTTTAAAATTTTCCCCAGATCTTTAGCCAATTATAATGGTTGACACTAACTATATTTCCATTAACTACAACAGAGGATTTGATGTTTGATTTCCTTGCTCAAACTCCCGATCGAGTGGGGAAAAATAGCCCTGATGTTAATTTATTGAGCCTATAAGAACTTCTCTTTTAGATGTTATTGTTTCAAGGCCTCGGCTTAAGAGCTGCTTGTGTGAATGCCTGCCAAACATCTATAGGTAGAGGGAATATAAAGCCCTGTCATCCTATACCTGCAGGCAGGGGAGGGTTCCTGGCTTCCACAATAGCTCCTCCCAAGGGGGACCTGGGAAGCAATGCTGCCTAAGACTATTGGGCCTTTTTTTTTTTTTTTTTTTAAACGCCAACCAAATCTTTGGAGTCAATAAACAAGGAGAGCAGGTCCTAACGGCGAGGGAAACCATGTCATATAATGTGCCACATGTTGCCGTATGGCGTCTTATGAATACTTTTTATATCATATATCTTTATATTACTAGTACAGAAGTGCAGGGCTTCTGAAATGCTGTGGACCGTTCTTCAACGATCACCCCATCGATGCCCTCCTGCAGTGTAATATGTCCTGCTAAGAGTAGTCTGTTGTGCTGAATTGGTAAAACAACACCAATTTCACCCATTAAAGCCGCTAATGGGCGGGTGGGTAATGGTATTATTGATAAGGAATCCCTGGAGAGAATTTGGATATGAGTTACACAATTGCCCTATAGCTTTGTCTCCGTTATTTGGAATAGAAAATGCAAAGGACAGACAGCCAGAAGGTGAAGGACTTCTGCAGATCAGCAGCATGCCAGCTCTCCAGAGTGTGCTGCTGAAAGGTCACAGGAGGCCAGGATACAAGGTCAGGACGTAGGTTTAAAGGGATACTCTGTGTATGCTTTAGACTGTTTTACCAACGTAAAATATTAGAATCTGTCATCTTTTGTGAAAATGAATGATGATGATGATGATGTTGATATATGTATATGCCGAGATGAAATGATTAATAAACGGAATAATGCTAAATAACGATACATAGCTATCGCTGTTGTTTTGGTTTCGATATCATTCAGGAATAATCCAATGATCTGACAGTCAGACAGTAATGTATTTAAATATAATATGCTGTTGTAATATATTGCATGGTTGCACTCAGCATGTCAACATTGTGTAAACATCTGTTAGCATCAGACCTCTAGCTTACCAGTGGTTGTGTTGGTTAGGATACATCTGGTCCCCTCTGCTTCTGTGGGGTCACGTCACCGCTTCTCCAAGATAGAGGTTTCTCCAAGTGACTTGTCCCGTGGCTCTTCTGTCACCTTGACTTGTCAGAATCATTTAATCACCATCCATCATAGGAGGATGAGACCATCTTCAGGGGACACTTGGACCCTCCCTGCAGTGGCTTCTTACTGGGAATGCGTGTCATGTACAGTACAGTATGCTAAGCTACAACTGAAACACATACAGCTAGTATTCAGATAGACAGACAGACAGGCGGGCTGACACTTGTTTAATTGATTGGCCCACAATTGGCCCTCATGAAGTACCTTAAATAGCTCTAGATGGTAAAGATGATCAACTGTAATGGATTAGACCGGGGAGTGAGACCTCCTCCATCACGGGCAGATATTGATCGAGGTTGTATCCTGTAGCTCACAGGATGGGGATCGTTTTCCAATCATGAGTGCCCCCTCAGGCAGCATCAGACTGCCACACACATCTTTGAATACGTATAGACTACATGTATAGACTACATGTATAGACTGCATGTATAGACTGCATGTAAAGAACCGACAAACTTATCTCATTTTAATGTGCCATGATATCCATATCTAAATGAATTTACTTCCCTAGACAATCTCTAACAAATTTTGATTTAAAAAAAGAGACCAAGCGATAAAAAAAACAGACCCTTACAGAATATAGTAAGGCACTGTCTTCAAGTGGACACTGGAATTCTATACCTAATTTAAATTACTTTATTATGATTAAGTTACGTATGTAAACTATGTAACCTACACAATAACCTTCACCGGTTATTTGACTAACTGAATTGGTCTATTTAAAGCGCTGTGGAACTTTGTTTTTATGAAAAAGACATATTACATAATGGAAAGTCCAGTTAAGCCGAGGCCACCCAAAACTCCAGCTAGTCCAAGAGTGAGTCACCAATGTGGCATACGAGAAAGCAATCTCAGGAGACTTTATGGATGAACTCAGTAGTGGGGGCTAAGATTTAGCATCTGCACTGAGCTGCCACCCAGAGACCACCTGCAGTCATTTCTTAGATAGAGATACTTTTGAAAAGTGGAAAAGTTTCCCTTTAAATCTCGCAATGCAAAGAGGTAATTTCAACATCTAAACATCTAAATAGGTGGAATTGGTTGTACGAGATGTAAGCGACCTTTGTGAAAACCACCCCCAGAGGCAGAGCACACGACTACATTCAGTGTAGATTAAATAGCGATAGGTTCTCGCCGAGACAGAATAGCTCCATCAAATCACATGCTTTGCTCATACATCGCAGGCTATCAACCGACAACTTTTGATATGATTCTACGATTCATAGCCCTTGCAATTCTATTATTAATTGGTAACATTATCCAAAAACATGACATAACATATGGGGCAGCAGTAGCTCAGGAGGTAGAGTCGGCCAACTGGAAGGTTACTGGTTCGATCCCCGGGCTCCGCCTAGCTCAACTCGAGGTGCCTGAGCAAGACACCACCTAACCCTAACTGCTCCTGACGTGTTGGTTGTCACCTTGCATGGTTGTCACCGTCGTCGGTGTATGAATGGATGAATGTGAGACAAATGTAATGCGCTTTGGATAAAATCGCTCTATAAAATGCAATCTATTTACATTTACCATTTACATGAACTGATCACCACAGCTGGTTCATCTCCATCCCCCGTCTCTCCAGCCATTCTGTGAGATTGTGCAAACCGAGGATCTGTTACAAGCCTGTGGGTGTGCGCATATCAAACGGGCATTTCTCGTAAACTGCCCGTATGTCTAAACAGGCCGAGACGTTTGTGAGCACGTTGATACATGGCTTGTCGATAAGACCGACATCTCAACTGGGCAAAAACCAAATCAGGTGATAGGTAGACAACAAGGAGAGCAAGTGGGGGTGCCGTGACTTCTGCAGCGAGGGCTGTGCTGATTTTACTTGCATAGATGCACATGGCAACACTATCCCCTCATTCTTTGTGTTTCCAAGAAAGTGGTATCATGACCACTTTGGCCCGCAGAGGGGCCAATACTTGGAATAAATGGAATGCATCAAGCTGGATGCAGCTGGTTTCTGCTATTTTGTATTAGCTCAGATAAAATGTCCTTCTACTCCTTGACAATTCAAGTCAATCAATGCCATCATTTTGTAGGGAGCTCACATAAGCTACAGCTGTTGGAAAGTGTTTGGGGCCATTCAAGAATGCCAATTCAGTGTTTGATGCATGGATGCATGGGGCGGCAGTAGCTTAGGAGGCAAGAGCGGGTCTGGCAACAGGAAGGTTGCTGGTTGTCCCTGAGCAAGAGACCTAACCCTAACTGTTCCTGACGTGTTGGTTGTTACCTTGCATGGTTGGCACCGCCGTCGGTGTATGAATGGGTGAATGTGAGTGAATCGCTTTGGATAAAAGTGCTATATAAATGCAATCCATTTTCCATTTGCCATTTATGAAGTACCTAGTATTGTCAAAACAGCCATTCTGCCAATATTCAAGCAGGCTTTCACTGCACAGGAATCTGTCCCTGGATTATGAATTTATACCTTCTCATGTGACGGACCACCATGCCCTATCTTGCTCCCAGGCATGCTAACCGGCAGAACACGAGGACGCTCCCCTCTTATAAATGATTTGAGCCTCATGTACGCAACGTGTGGCAAGGCTGTGTTTATGTTGCCTGCTGCTGTTGTCCATGAGGCCTTATGTGAAGAGTTCAGTGTTGTCTGCATTGAACCCTTTTCATATTCTAAACCGTGTGGGTAAAGTGTGTCAACTGCAGTAGATGGGCCCAACACCCTTTCACATTCATCACCTCTGCAACTCAGATGATTCTGAGTTGCAGAGTGTGTGCACAGTGCTACACCCCATACACCATTTGTATGGTGTATGGCGAAGCAAAAACCCTAACCCTAACCCTAACACCTTTTTAAAGCCTCTACTCATCCACCAACTGTTTAAAGAACAAGCCACCATTTTACCTGCATTAGCATGAATGACTTATCGCCTTTGTACCAATAGCTCTGAGATCAGGCTGCTGCCGGCTCTGTTACATTACCTGGACGGTTCTTGCTCCTTCTCCTAATATGGGGGATATGACAATACAATAGGAAGCATAGGAAACATTGGAACTAGGAATAGATTTGGAAAAATTTCAAGGACCAATGTAAGTTGTCTGCTTTATCTATCTTAACAAATATAAAAAAAAAAAAATACAAAAATGTATTTATTTGAGCGCTTTCATGTTTCATGCATTTAGTTATTTTAATGAATTGTTTTCAAGAAAGAAAAGAAATCTGCGACCAGTTAGCATAGTGACTTTGATGTTACTCCCCATAGTGAATAGGCTACACCCAAACGTGGTCACATGATGCTACCTGGTTAGGCTAGTGTCTTCCTTTGTGAAGCACTTTCACAAAGTACATACCATAAAGCCTCAAGGCCTATACACGCTCAGACAACAGCAGCGCATACGCAACACACCCAGGCACCTGCAACATCCACACAACCTGCCGATGATCGCAGAGCCATGTTGTGTGCATGTCGCACACATCAAAGGCATGACCGCAAATCAACCGATTTTGCCATTCACTGATTGCTGAATTGATCAGCAGGCTACAGGGTTAGGGTAACCTACCTTTAAGTTGTATTCTAATAAAACATATCTTGTCATTGTTCTACTTTTCACAAGTTTGTTGCACTCCAATAGCATACAAGAACATAGGAGGTGTGATCACCAGTCAAACATGTCACCACCGGGGCATGTTTGAAAAAAGAGGGTGACTTTTTTTTTATCATCCACAGATGTTGCACGTTGGTTGTTTGTTGGTTGATAAATCACCCTCTAGTGTACATTTGGTGTAATGACACCTTGTTGGTGCAGGTTGTGCAGATGTATGCATTGAATACACTGCCTATAACATTGCATTGCCTGTGTGAGAGAGAAGGATTCTCTCATGCAGAGTCATGCAGAATCATGTTGAGGCCTTAACATGGAAGCTTCCAAAATAGCCTACGAGGTTAAAGGAAGCCTCCTCGCAATTGAGACTAAGCCAATATGGGGTAACTAGCACTAGCTGTACACTGTAGTCATGCACCACCTATCAGCTCATAAAACCTTCCATCTCACACACACATTTTCTGCAAAGTTAAGTGTGCTGAGCTGGATTTCACCCACCACCACCCCAGCCTCCACCTGCTTTGGTTCTGCTCTGTATTGTATGCAACCTACACAATGGGTGGAGATATCTGATGTACCCCATGGGGGAATAGTATAGTGCGGCCTGTTGTCAAACGTTGGTTCTGGCTGTATCTGGCTGGTTCTGGTTGTGTCTGGCTTTGAGTCCTACAGCAGGGAGCACCATCAAGAAGAGTGGAATCATACAATGTATTACCTTTTAATGCAATAATGGTCAAAGATATGACTTATATACTTATTATATACTTATATATGAGTTATTTCTGACAGAACATTTAATTGCTACGTGAAATCTAAATTATGCCATTGAATTCACAACTGTAATAATCAAGTAAATCAAATTGTAATACCGTTTTGATTTAATTTCCATGTAAATGGTTATGTTGGTTACATTCCATCAGAGTGGATTATGGTCAATATTGTATTGTGCTCTCTGCTGCCATTTATGATTTGATCTGTAAAACATATTAATTCTAAATACATTTATGTGTATTGTGCACTTTGTATCATATATGGCAACGTTAAGTTCCTACAATTATATTCCCATCAAAGGTGATTGAAAAGGACAGTGTTTTATTTTGTGGCATGTAGCCATGACATTTTTAAAACAAATTAGAAATGTATTGATGTGGAAAAATACATTTGAAACCGTCTAACCCTGAGATTCATATTGAAATAGAAACTTTACCTTTAACTTTAACTTTAGCTCAGGTGACTTTTTCCGTGACGCATGAGGTGGGCGTGACTACCGCTTTATGGACCTTGGAGGTGACCTGGTCACTCTGGCTACGTTCACACTGCAAGCATTAGTGATCCATTTGGATTTTCAGATTCAGATCCATATTTAGTTTGGCTTTTTTATGTGGCCAATATCAGATTTCAGTATGAACTGGTCACACTCCTGAACTGACCTTCATATGCGCACAAGAACGATAATAAAGCATTGTCGTGTGCGGGTCACATGGAGGCCACTGAAGTCAGCGTTTACGGTTTCATTGATACGTCGGTGCGCAGTGTAGGCCAGAGAATGTGTGAGCAGATGATAACGAGGGGGAGGAGAAGGAGACACATTTTTATGATGGCTTTTTGTGACGCAATGAATGTGTGTGCATGCGAGTCGGAGCCAGGAGCTTCAGACCCTCCACTATCTTATATCTTTTAAATTGACTAACAACATGTCCAATTCATGGCACACTTCTAACGGGATCAATAAAATGATTTGTCTCTCTCGACGACCATTCCGAAATAATGTCCCATGTGGGACAGCGGGGGCGTGGCCTAGGCGCGACTGTGTCGTTATGCTCTCTTGTGATTGGTCAAGAACCGAGGAGGCTCATGGGTAGTGCAGTAGATATCATGGAAACGAGTGAAAGTTACGATATACTGTAAAGTAGCCCACATATTCTCAACAATTAAAGTACAACGTTCTGTGGTCAACTTTTCCCAATCGAAAGCATTCAGAGCTTCTGAAAACGTAAACTTTCAAATGGCCTACAGCATCTTTTCAATGTTTGGTCATACTATTTTGGCAAATAAATTAATCTAAAGAAATAACAAAATTAGGCCTATAGGCCTACATTTTCGCTATATGTGCAGGGATAATGTTAGTTGATGTAAAACAACTGACTTTAAAATGTACAAATATATTTTTTTATATTTTATTTCATTTTTTATAAATAATATTCTACATCAAGGCTATGTCCACCTTTGAACAACAAAAAATTGATTTTTAATCATGTTGTCCAATAGTGTTTCTGACTTTTATTTATCAACTTTCAAAATGGAACTGCTTGTACATGAACAATAAGAAACGAATTACGTGTCATTGTTCCATGTTTGCTGGACGATTTTCATTCAATTGTCACTCAATTGTAGGCTATAATGATTAGGGTTTTTTTTAACTACATTAAACGTGTCCTCAAATTGTGAAATTAGAAATCTCACATTGTGCACTTCTCCCCAAATAACGAAATCACAGCCTACATTTTTAATACATTTTAAATCATGTTACTATCTCTACAGCACCAATCATATCACAAAAGCAACACGTAAACATATCGTTGTTCGTTGTTTAAAGCACCGAATTCATTGTAGGCTAGGGAGGCTAGATTAAATGTGGGGGAACATTTATACGGGGAACAAATCCAGTGAATTAGTACCATGGAGAGCGACAGCAGGAACCGATTCCCGAAGTCTTGGTAACAGTACTTTATGTGGGCTCTGTCCACAAAGCAACACAGACCAGTGTGATGGAGCCTGCTGCTCTATAGTACTGGACTCTGCGGCTCAATATAACACACATGTTTGCTGCGTCGGTTGGCCTTTGATCTCATCTTTGATCCCATGTGACAAACGCGCGCGCGTGCGCCCATTGCCTTATACCGTCAGGCTCCCGCGGTCCCGCTGAATACACCGAGAGATCAAATCACGCCGCCTGCAAAAGACGCGTTCTGTAGGTCCAGCGGGTCCTGTGTCAATCAGCCGCTCACTGGCCACCGCGGGCCTATTTGGTGAGGCAGCGAACCTTACCGGTCAGGTCGCCTATTTAGGCCTGTATGGTGGAACAGGTCTCTCTCTCTCGGAGATCTGACGGCATTCAGGATCCCAATTTGCAGCACAGAAAGAGCGAATTCCATTGTTTATAGAGGATTAACCAAACGTGAACGTGAGAAAACATGTCATGCGGAAACCCAGCGTGTGCGTGAAAATGGGGCGGGAGGGCCTACATACCCACCCAGAAGATCCACACAAGGTGTTTTGTCATCGGGTTAGAATAAAGAATGGCGTTAGATCAATGGCATAGGCCTATGAATAAATAGGCCTGTGAGTGGCCTTTTAAAGTGTTTTGTTCTAAATATATTTCTAATGTTTATGTGGGCCTTATCTGTTTAATTATTTAAAGCCCACACTTAAATTTCCATCTAGCCTATAGTCCCAGAATGAATCGGCTTACAAAAAAGGCTCAACTGCCTTGATTCATTTGGAACAAGAATATATTGGAAATATGAAACGGAAATAACGCGATGTCCCCGGTTATTTTTCGAATAAAATAACTTTTTCTGGTTCTATAAATAGCCTGTAAACGTGCACCAAGAGACAATGATCACAGGACATGGCCAACTAATATGCGCGCCAGCATCGAGGCGCATGAGGCTAGGCCTACTTTTACTGTTATCATTAAATCTTTCCATTGTTATATTTATGAACCCGGGACATCATTTCCTTTTTTTCCTCTATTTAAGTCTTAAATTAGTGCCTTTCCCAATTCGTTTGACCTTTGTTTTTTCCTGTTATTGTTCATTTATGGAACTGTCTCCTGTCTCGACATAACAGTTTGTTAATACAGCCATTTCCTATTTGACATCCTTCCATACATAAATTATGATATTTGAGTTCTGATAAAGTGGCCACAAAGAAGACATTTTACATCTATTCTTCAACTTTTCTAAAACTCAAAGTCGCATTTGAGATAAGACATCCATTCTTTCATTTCAATAGCATGTACGTCCTTTAGTTGCACAGTTGTTTTTGTGTTTTTCATTATACGGCCATGTCGCCTGTTCCGTCGCCCCGCTCTTATATCCGTGGCATACTTGAGTGTGTGTTGGAGCTGTCCCCGTGATGCAGTGGCTTGCGTGCGTGATGTAATGCCAGCGCAGATATAAATAAAGTCGACAAGCGAAAAGTGGCATGACTGAACTGGACCAGACTAGAAGACAGATACTTTTCAACTCGCTTTCGTCGCTTTCCAAGTCGATATTGAACCTCCCTGTGCACCCCTCCACCTTCTGCCTCCTCAGACACACACGACGCGCACCCGAGTCAACTTGTAAAAGTCACTCCAGGAGGTAGTGACCCTGCCTCGCGTGTCTTTACTCTTGGAAATGAACGCCCGTTTCAACTGCTCTTTCCTATTTCGTTTCTTCTTCTTCGGAATACAGCGCAAAGGAAGGCACCGGGCGGATATTTTTAGAGCACTCGAAGACTCACTTGACCGACACTGTAGCTTATAGGATGGGCTCTCAGTCAGCCCTGTGGACGGTCTTGGCCTTGGGACTCGTCGCCAGCCTGGCGCGCTGTGCCCCCTTCGTGTTCGCGGGGAAGGTGAACGTCACCGCGGAGCGCCGCTGGGAGACCCTCTATTCCCGCTCGCTGTCACGCAACCCGGGGGAGAAGCGCGACACGACCCGGGACAGCGACTACCTGGTGGGCATTAAAAGGCTACGGCGTCTCTACTGCAACGTGGGCATAGGCTTTCACATTCAGGTTTTACCGGACGGCAGGATAACGGGAGTGCACAACGAAAATCGTTATAGTAAGTCAGACAAGTTGAAGTTGACATCCATTGCTGAACATTGACGTGGTGATCATATCATACCATCATTATCATAATAGGCCAAGACAGCTGGTCTACTGCTGGTTTACTAACACTGCATTGTTGTTATTGTTGTTTTATGGATTCCTCAATGACTGTATTATTATTGTTTGTGTGTATAATAGGATATTGATCATTCGGGGTGACATGACAGCTACAGGTTTATAAACACGCAGGCCAGTCAGTAGGTGGGCCACTACCATTGTAATCAAGAGCACGCCGATTAGAGACCATGCACATGTCCAAACATCTGGAAGTGGGGTACTGGGGTGAGGGGGCTCTGCTGCGGGGCAGGGTGCTCGGTGCTTTCCGACGTCTGTCTGGGTAACCAGAGATGACCGTGCTGCAGGAGGAGAGCGCGGAGAGCGTCCGGCCAGCTCCTAAACTCAGGACGCATATAGATGCATCTGTTACGGCAGATTAACCCCGCTGGCCCCGACTGGGATAATTGATGTCCGTCTCAGACAAAGCCATACAGAACTCCATTACTGACACAGAGAAATAAGAACAACAACATCAACAACACACTATATCCGACCTGTCAAAATAAATGCCTTCCATCCATGGCTTAAAAGTTAGAAAACATATGCGCCTGCTCACGCTATTTTCATGTTGAAATACTGTGCAATGTACGGTTTCGCGAATCTATTCCATTAGTCAATCGATCAGCCTACCATCGAACACACCATTCCTACTCAATACGTGAGCATTGAGTAGGAATTATCACATTAATTCTGGCCTATATTGGTAGACAAACCGTATCATGGTGCTTACGTTTACGTGAGCCTTCTTTTTTATACAATTTATACAATTGTAACGCCCTTTTTTTCCCCCTCCACTGGTACCTATAGGTCTTCTTGAGATCTCCCCGACGGAGAGAGGGATAGTCACTCTTTACGGCAGACGCAGTGGGGCTATTCGTGGCCCTGAACAGCCGGGGGAAGCTGTACGGATCTGTGAGTGTACGCGCAACTTATGTTACACTTGATTTCGCCCGTGCGGGCAGCAGCACACCACACCACACCACCACGGCGGAGAGATGCTGCATGCTGGCATCCATCCGTGTCATCACCGATGGTCGGGCACCACCACCACCACCACGCGGCACACCTAGACGCGAGAATGCGTGTGTGTGTGTGTGTGTGTGTGTGTGTGTGTGTGTGTGTGTGTGTGTGTGTGTGTGTGTGGTGTGTGTGTGCGTGCGTGCGTGCTGCGTGTGTGTGTGTGTGTGTGTGTGTGTGTGTGTGTGGAAGGAGGGGGTGGAGGGGGGGTGGAGGGGGGGTGGGTGGGTGGGAGTTAAGAGTCCCACTAGGCCCTCTTGTTGGGCAGGGAAGGACAATAGCATGCGTTAGTTTTAGCTCTGTTTTCATTGTGGGCCGGATAAACCCTAAGAGGGGTGGAGGTAGTCCATCATTCAGACGGCGCATTCCATTCCGAGCATAGCCAGGCCGTGAGCCACGGAGCGGCGTGCACCTTCCGTGCTTCCCCGGGCAAAGTGATGTGACTAAACCTTCCCCACCCCCCCCCCCCCCCCCCGCCTGCAGACGCTGGGAAAAAAAATCCACACGAAATCACACGCACGCAAACGCGTACGCACAGACACACGCACACAAACACACAGAGGAGGGGGGCGGGGGGGGGGGGGGGGGGGGGGGCGGTCGTTTCATTACAATTAAGCAATGCCATTCACCTGACCACTTCACCATTCAAAAAGACTAACATAAATATTGATAACGGAAAAAATAAAGGCCATTGTTTGATATGCATCGTGTCACAATGGAGAGTAGCCTCGACGCATCGACGTGGGCACAGCAACATGTTTGACTTATTGTCTCATATCTCTTCAAGCATCGACCCCTCAAATAATGGCCTTGTCTGCCACCCTCCTCCTCCTCCTCCTCCTCCTCCTCTATTGCAGTCGCATTACAGCAGTGAGTGTAAGTTCCGCGAGACGCTCCTCGCCAACAACTACAACGCCTACGAGTCGGCGGTGTACCCGAGGATGTACATCGGCCTGAGCAAGAGCGGCAAAACAAAAAGAGGAAATCGAGTGTCACCCGCCATGACGGTGACGCACTTCTTGCCAAGAATCTGAGTGGTGGGGGGGTCAGAAATAGACTCTGAGCAGGTTGTGAAGGAGGAGGAGGTGGGGGGGGGGGGGCGGGGGGGGAGGAACTCTGCACTTTTACCTGGGCCTTCATGGGAGATCTCCAAGTGTATCATATTTTATTATTTTGACATTGTATTGTTTATTTATAGTTGTACTTTTTTTTCATTTTGTTTATGGGAAACATGTGATGACGTGGTTGTGTAAACGAACTATAGCCTATTTGAGATTGCAAATGAACAAAATAATGTATGTTTTTTTGGTATGTTTCTAATTTATCACGAGTCAGGACGATAGACGGTATCATCTTTGAATAATAGTTATTTGCACTGGTGAAAAAGAATATCTTTTGTCGTAGGATCATTGCACTACAGATAGTTAGCCCATTTTATCTTCACATTTACCTTTGCAGTCTTAAACTCTAGTAACAAAACAAATAGCATACAGCAATAGCAAAAACAAGCAGGCCATTCTCGGTTAGTGCCACAGATTGTCCAATGTTTGGGCTTCTCTGTTTGACATTGCATCAAACAGTATCATCTTACTGTTTTTGGGAGAGAGAGAGCCAGAGTACAGAACAGATTGGGGGGGATCTCCAGTGAGCTGTTTTTAGCTCCTCAAGACGACTGAACTCTGAACTTTTGAACTTTGCTGGAGACGGAAAAAAGTCATAAAGTATCCCTTGTTTAATATTGTACACCCAAATAAGTTGCATTTAAAAGGGGGGCCACACTGCTTGCCTATAGCCTTGTCTGCCACCTTGTCTTGCCTTGTTCAACATGGGACAGCATAACCAGAGCTGTTTGGTCAGTGGAATAATATGCCTTGTAATTCGTGACTTTTTATGCTCACCTGTTATTTTTCTATAATAAACCCCATATGATTCTATTTTGCTGCCTTCCCCAGCAATTGACTCGCTTAGTTCAAGTGGCCATGCTGTCCTAGTTGCGCCTTGTCACGTTCCAGCTATCTTTACCCTGATTTACTTTTAGAAAGGGTAATCATGGTAGAAATATTTACAGACAGCTGTTGTGTAAGTGTACTGTACACTGGGGCCGGTAACCCTATATTTTTCTCTATATATTATGTAAATATAACTGCTAAGTAACTGAAGGTGCTGGTATTCATGTCAGGAGGAGGGGGGTTGGGGGAGGGGGGCTAGAGGGAGCTAGGGGCTACGGTATGTAGCTTGGGTTAGTTTTAAATGTAGAGCAACAGTGTTTGGTGGAATTACTTATCTGAAGCCATACGTTGTGTTCGACAGGCTGTAGTAAATTTGAATCCTGCAAATAGGATCCAAGTGTCAACAAATAGGAGGCCTGCATGGGCATATGTCTCCCAGCTATTAAAAAATGGCTTAATTAGGGATGCACACTGAAGCTGACTTTGATTGCTATGATTCATTTTACTCAAATGGTTTAAATATCAATTTAAGCATTCCGTTCTATGTATGTAACTGACCAATCATGCTTTAGGTAGTAGAAGTTATGGTAAATTGATCTTGAAATCAATTGAAACCTAAACCATAAGGTCAGTATTTGCTGAAACTGCAAACACGGTGACCCAAAACAAGGATTCTCCAGAAACAAACAACTAACAAATTAATATTTGTATTGAATTAACCCATACGCCTGACAGTTGGACACTACCAACCAAATTGTTATGGATGTCATCAGCTTTGTGAAGTTGTTCTCTATTGTAATGGCTTTGCATGCAGAATATTGGATATGAAATGGTTTTAGATATTATTTTGTCAGTCTTTCAGCCTGTCAACAGATTAATGATATGCTTCCACTTCTTTACTGTATAGACATGTATGTTGGACCGGTGGTGGAGTTAACTATATCTTTGATTTGATATCTGTAGTTGTTTTATCACAGATATCATGTATACAGTAAACATGTATACAGTTATACTGGCATTTTCCATCTGGCTTTGTCGTTTTATACAGAGCATGCTAAATGCAACAAAGTATGTGCTGTGCACAAAGTCTAACTTTAGGAGAGTTGACCCAACACACCCTGAGTGTCCCCGGTTGTCTCCAGTGATGTCCAGAAATCTTTTTCTTTTTGTTAACGGGTGTAATATGAATAGCTTATAGTTTGTACTTTTTTATGTTTATAATAAAAATGATATTATTCAAATGTCTACATTTGACTAAAGTCCTGGAGGAAGAAGCTTTTGCTTTCCAGTTCTGGAATATAACAATGGATCCACTAAATGGTGGTTACTAAATGTCAGATAATGGTATTTAATACTGAATCAATAAAATGATCAAACGTTAAATGTATCTTTAAAATTGTGGGGGGGGTTTTTCATCAAGAATATGATTTGATTGCAAACTCTTTTTGCATTCAACAAAAATGACCATTCTGGAGCAGAAAGAACTATAAGGGGGATAACTTTTTTCATCTGTGTACTTGATTAACAACAATAAAGCAATATTTTATAAGCATTAAAGCATTAAAGTAAGCATTAAAGGTGCTGTAGGTGAGATTTAAGAGCTATTATTTAAGTGTAATTTGCTAGACATGGCATAGCCATCTGTCAATGAGTGAAATATGCTATGAGAATATCTGATTTGAGTTAACTACCTGCCTCTGTATGAGCCAATCTAGGTTTTAGACTGCTCCAGCTCATTTTTGACCAATGGTCATCTCTTCCATGATTGGATTGGGGAATCCATCTTGCCTGTCAATCACAGGTGTGTGAAATGTAACATTTCACACTGGTGGAGAAATGTAGGAAGGGAGGGAGCAAAGAGGGAGGGAGGGAGCAGGGGTTGAGGGAGGGGAGGTCACTCTATTAACTCTCAAATCATGCCCACATCACCTTTAATTCACATATGGTGAAGGTAAATTCAATTTACCTGAGTGGAAAAATCTTCCTGCCAAGCAATTGTTTTAATATGTAACCTTGACTTTTTCAGCTGCCCAATAGTCACACTTATTGGCCATTGGCTGGTGACAGGTGTTCATTTTGGACCCTGCCTGGCTGGGACACACACACACACGTGCGCACACACACACACGCACGCGCGCACACACACACACACACATCACACACACACACACACACACACACACACACACACACACACACACACACACCACACACACACACACACAACACACACACACACACACACACACACACACACACACACACACACACACACACAAACTTTCCAAAAAGGAATACATACATAAATATGTCTTGCAAATGCCAAACCCAAACCCATCAAACTCCTGGGGGCTCAATAACAAAACCAGTACCAAGCAGAGGTCACCATGGCCAGAGAGAAACAGCTTTTTATTTTAGTTGTGGTGATGTGTGGTTATTATGGGAGTTGGAAAGTGCAGTGTAGTAATTCAGGAGGTTTATTGCATGTGGGAAGTAGCTATTCTTGTGGTGGGTGGTTCGAGTGGGATCGATTCAGTCCAGAACCTCCTTCCAGATGGGAGCGCTTGGAAGATGGGATGGGAAAAATATATATGTTAAAATAAAAATACTATTTAAAAATACATAAATAAATGATTAAAGAAAAAATATATAGCATACATATATATATAGCCAATATAAATTGCCAGCACTAATACGATGACTACTGCTGCAACAAAATGCCACCAAATGTCTTCATGTCGTTTTACCAGACAAAATAACGTTCTGGTGGCGCCATCTTGCGACCGTCTCACAAACACATTCTCAACGTGCTTGTGAAAACAATGCGTTTTAATCAGAATGGGGGGCAAGCGTAATTCCCACATGCGCAATTTCATTTTAAATAGTCGCCATACATGTATAAATGTCATACTAAATTAACCAAAGAGACTAAATTAACCAAAAGAGAGTTGCGTTTTCATCAATGGGTCTGTTACTGTTGAACTTGCTTTCTAATCAAGTCACAGCAGCACACGGTCCAACGGAAACGATCGATCATACTGAGATAAGAGCGGGAAAAGCGTGTTGTTTGTTCAAGATGACCCGGGCCCGCTGCAGCGTCCCTCGCTATGCCACATCACTTCTTCCATATACTTTATTATTTTTATTTAAAATAAAACACATTTTCAGCAGGTACGCCTATACTAAAGTAGCCTCTGTACAAAGATATGGCGAATAAATCACCACACAAAGGTTTATAGAGTAGGCTATATCATATATTTAATATTTCATTGTTGTTATTATTGTTGTAATATTATTATTATGAACAATAAACATCATAATAATAATAATGTTACAATATATTATAATAATATGCCTTATATAATAATAAGAATAAGAATAATAACAACAACGACAATAACATACTCGTTAATATAATAAATAATGAATGTTCGCTTATTAATCATTTATTAAATAGATTTTAGGCCTATTATTTGTAGTCCTATAGCAGCCAACCTGACAGTGATGAGGCTAATAGTCTCTAATGGGACAGTTTCACTCCAGTCCTCACCTCTCCACTGGGACGACAAGGCGCCACTGGTAGTAGATGGGCTCCGAATATCATAATAGCAGTATTATGATATAAATATGATGATATTAGTCGTCTTGTGATTTGAGGCCTAGTTAAGTGGATATGTGTGGCGGGAACCTGCCTACGTGCCCCTGCAGCAGAGAGCCAATAGAAAGCTGAGGTTTTGTAGGATGGCTACAGGGGTGTGTTTTGGTGCGATTCTCAGAATTCACATTGGGAAGACAGTTATTGCGTCCACTGATAAGGGCGCATTTAAAAGAAGGTGATTTTACAACAGTCAGCAGAGTGGACCTACACCCATTATAGCAGCACGCTCAGCTGGCTTCACTTCAGAACAACGCAATTAAAAGCTGCGCACGATAAGGCTGTAGTCATTGAATAATAAACCATGTCGTTGATAGTGTTTTTCGCAGTATCCTTCGCTCATGTCCTGTTTACTGTCGGGGTTGTTTGCATGCCCCTGTCGGACGAGGGACCCTATTTATCTAACGGCTGGGGCCAGGTGGTCAGGCTGAGGCATCTCTACGCTGCAAGGCACGGTCTCCACCTGTTGATCAGTGGGGATGGCAGGGTGCACGGCTCTGCAGGGCAGACGCCCCACAGTAAGTCGCTCATTACAATATAAACACATTGTAGCCTGCATTTGACATAATTTCAGGTTTTATTCATTTGGTATCTGCACAAACATAACATGATTATTGTATAGGCTACTCCGGCATAGGAGTTCTTCATGCATCTTGCAATGATGATATATTCATATGTAATGTATATGTCTTTCCAGGCCTTATGGAGATTCGGCCAGTAGACAGAGGATGCGTTGTCATCAAAGGCATAGCTGCTTCTCAGTTTCTTTGCATACTCGGCAATGGAAGATTGTATTCATCGGTAAGTAGTATCCGAGAATGTGGCTGTGAAATCTCTGGGTTTTTGATGAATCTAAACAACTGATGTCTGGTGTTCAGTTAACAATTCAGAATCAAGCATTGTATATCAATGTTCATATGATCCATATGCTACAGGTGATATCAAGAAGAATATTAAGTAGGCTAATATTTAACACTGGTACAAATACTGTTCGAATTAATGAAGCACCTGGGAAACATTGTTGAGGTTTCCATCATAGAATGTAATTTTTTTGTGTTTGTGTGTTTTTCCCATACTTCCGATAGGCCTACTCCAATAGTAAAAACTTGTGTTCTTAGTTTGGCAATTGGTTCACCAACCTTTGTCCAATGTGATGCGGGGTATAATGTGTTTGCTAAGTCTAAAAAGCTGAATGGGAAAATGCAGCAGGCAGCAACAAAAACCTTGGTCCCAGGTTAACTCTATGGAGCCAATGTAAACAGCTGCTGAATAGCTTCCGCAGGATTACAAACACCTTTACGGTCACTGGGGCCTCCTATGTATGCAGGAAATCTTAATCAGAATCAGATTTTTTGACTGTAAATATTGTAAATATTCTGATTCTGATCCCTCCAAATTATGTTGTATATGGTATTCTTTTGCACATTCCACTGCGCATTGCCACTTTTCATTTCACTGCATATCCTAGGTGACAAATAAAGTTCTTGAATCTTGAATCATACATATAACACATCAATGCCCATTGTGTCCGTGCAGCTCACGTACAACAGGGATGACTGCACCTTCCGAGAGCAGATCCTTCCTGACGGCTACAACATCTACATCTCTGAGAAGCACAACACCCTGGTCAGCCTCGGGGGCCACAGGCAGAGCCAGCAGAGCCGGGATAGGAACAACGCGGCTCATGCCCAGTTCCTCCCCATGATCAGTGCCCTGGACCTGGGCACGGTAGGCGGTCTGGAGCCCAGGAACCAGCCGGAACAAGATTCCCTGGACAATATGGAGCCCTTTGGTGCACTCTCCCTGGCCATCCACAGCCCTAGTTTCCAGAGGAGATGAGACTTATTAGGATGCCCCCACGGGGGGGGAGAGAGGGGGAAATGGCTAAATGATGTTTAGGACTCCAAACATGAAAGCTGGAGCCCTGCACCCAGGCACTCCTCAGGCTTTGTGCAAACGAGAATTGCAAGGCTGGACAGAGATGGAAAGCCTTGTGCTACAGAATGTAAACTAGCAATTGCTGATGACAGGAATCCACAGTGCTATGGTCACACGTTCAGAAGGAATTAGGAGAAGACGACCAGAACACCAACGAATGCAATATGGACGATACACCATTGGCAACAAATGACTTGAAAAACTAATGACATCACTCCTGATAATACAGGTTTATGCAAAACATAGCCCAAATAGGATTTGTTGTAATATTTATTTAGATCTATCTTTACTGTGTAAATTATTGTGGTTGGTAGACATTGTTACTTTTTCTGATGAACATTTAAATGTCCCAGCCCAAGTGGTTTTTTTTTTATTATCTTGCCTAATAAATTAATGCATAATATGTGATGACTTGTTATACAGGCTTTGTATATATATTTTATTTGCCTATCAATGTATAAAGTGTGTATAACTATACATGCACATAAATTAATAAAAAAAATATATAGAACGAAGCTGTTCTCAGTGCAGCCTATAGTTCAAGTTGTGTAACATATTTAAAGGAGAACCAAACCCGCTGATCCCCGCCTTTAAAACACGCTTTCAGGTTTTTTTCATTCTGGGGGCGGGGCTGCCGGCTCCTCGGGACACGCCCCTCTAACTCACTTTCATTGAGCGGTGGACAGGTGTGTCGCATCAATGCTGATGTGAGTGCGTAACCCTATCGGCTAATTGCAGTGTACGCATCCAATAGCATGTGTTAAATGACTTGCCTCTGAGCCAGGGAGTGGAGGGTGCTGCTCGTGTTGGTCTAGAAGCGAGGGGACAGATTATGTTAAGGCCTCAGGAGACCATCCTGATCTTGTGAGTTCACGATCTGTTTCTCTCTTCACATCAGCATGGCCTGGAGCACGTTGTAATCCTATCCCAAAAATGACTAAATGAGCCATGGCTAGGAAAGTGAAGCAATCGGAGCAGCAATCACAACCATATTATATGGAATAGAATGAATAACAATGTTAAAAGATTAACAGAAATGTGCACAGAACTTAGGCTTTTCTGAGAGCAGAATATGATTTTCCTTTACCTCCCACCGGGTTCAGCAAGAGCAAAGAGAGCAAGAGTGTCACTTAGTTATTTAATCTGATTGGCTGGAGTTTTGAACAACGTAAGGCTGCGGCCATATGTGGAAATCAATTGCTGCCCAGCCAAGGCCAGACTGATATTCATTGCGAAACGCAAACTTGAATATCTGGACGATTTCACAAAATGGCCGTGTCTAGTTCTGGCAGGGCACTCATGTCATGTGATGCTGAGCGGTCCAATCAAACCCACATGCACTGATAGGTGATCAATGTAAGACCTTCCATGTCACACACACACACACACACACACTCTCTGTGAAATATGTGCTCAGCTGGATTTCACCCACCACCACCGGGGGGGGGGGGGGGGTTGTTGCATCTGTATGTCATGCTTTAAATCCTAGCCAAACCGAAGTGTATTACCATTTTTTTGAATACATGTTAAATCTATGACACAAGTGATTTCTGATAGAACTAGTTCAGGCATGAGCTTTGGTATACCGGTAGCAGTGTTTAAGTCAAATGCAAGCAGACACGAGAGAGGAGAAGAAGGCTTTAGGTGAAAGGAGACACAGAGAGGAGGGGCAGTGTAGCTCCAAAGGACAGAAGCTACAGAGAAGCTCATGCAGATGTGATTTCAATTCAATTACATTTTATTTCTATGGCGGTGGCCTGCCTTCCTAAATCGCTGGGGTGCATCAGGGAGCATCAGGTCAAACAAGGGCAGCAGTGTGAGGAAGTCATCAGCTGCTGGAGGTCTGTCTAGCAGGATGTTGAAGTCACCAGGAACTACAAGAGCAGAGGACGGCTCTGCTCCACTTCCTCTGGGGGACGATCAATGAACACAATGTACATTTTAACCGGGTCAGTTGTAGTATTAACATGGTACAGTTCTATTTCTATTTTGTATTCCTTTATAATTACTGTCGGCTGTCGGGCGTTTTGCACAAAAAGTTTTTCACTCACTGCTTATACTCACGTGTAAATTGTGAAGTGACAATAAAATACTTGAAACTTGAAACTTGAAAATGATATGCTATTGCAAAGTGAGGAGCATATAGAAAAATAATAATAATAATAATGACCCACCTTTTTTAACACACTCTTATGCACTCTAGTGACAGCCATATACCCAAATGTCCCCAACATAAAAAATAAAGTAAGATTCACAATGCACAAAGATAAACCACATAATATACGTGACACATATACATTTGTATATGTGTCATTTGACTTTTATCTTTTTTTTAATCAGCATTCAAATTTCCATTGATTCAAAGTCAATACTGATTTCAGTATTGACTTTGGTTATTTATTCTAGCATTTGCTTTTACTAGTTTGTTTGGTCCATGATGTGGTCACCCCGGAGCCACCATATGCCTCCTAGTGGAAGGATTAATAAGGAGACGCAACCAAATGTATATTTTTCAAGTTTCATTGGCAAGTTTGTTAGTGAAACAAATTATACTGTAACTTTGCTTGACATGTACCCATTTACATATTTTAATTGATTTTCAGAGCTCAATGGGATTGTTTTGGATTCATTGTTTTATCTAGGAAGGTCTCATGTTTGCATGTCCCCTCTGTTGCCCCCTCTGTGACCTGACCAGGCCTGTACATGTTGTACATGACCTGCACATGTTTACCTGGTTTGTCCTCTTCTTAGTGGAGTACAACTTGAGTTGGGACTCAAGTTGACGTGAGCAATCCTGACATCGCTTCACCTGGTCCAAGCCCATCTGGACACACCAAAATCCCTGAGACTGAAGTTTTTTCCTTTGGCGGAGTTGGTTTCTTTCCAATGCCAATACTATATTGTATTTTAAGTGAAAATAGAAAGAGAATTTAAGTGAAATAATCAATACCAAGCGGTACAGTAGAGCGACATAACGATCCAGTCCAGAAGGTGGCAGTAATGTACACACAACTATTTCACGTCACCTAATTAATCCCAGAAGAAGTCCAAGTGTTTTAGTTTGTTGTAGTAATACGTGCTGCACGCTGTAACCCGGCGGTCACCAACATATTTATATACACTACATACACTCAGGAACTTGAAGAGATGGCTCTTAAACCAGGAGACTCTTTCGATCGCATTTTCCTGTCAGACAACAGGTAGTCTGGCAGCTCTTATGATCATTATTATTCCACGACGTCGTGTTTATTCACAGATCGATGCTTATCTCATGGTAATGGTTCACATCGGCACACGTATGAGAGTATTTGGTGTGTTTCAGGTTCCAGGAGGAGGGCTACCGTGAGGGCTTCGACGCGGGGACTCGACAGGGGCTGCAGGAGGGGACCACGCACGGCGAGTCCCACGGAGCCGGGTTGTCCTCCGAGGTCAGAAATAAACAGCCGTCGTGTTTATATATGATGTACTCGTTAAAGCCAACACCGTAATAATCGTTGTCATACGTTCTATATAAAAGGGGACCCGTGCGACCACGCGGTACAAAATAGACACAATCGCGTGATAAGGCTTCAAAATCGCCACTGTGCCATCATGCGTTATGACGTGTTAGCCCTGTAGGTGTCGCTGTTCGACGTTTTTTTTTCTTTCTTTTTTTCTTCCCTCAGCCTCACCTTTCACATTGATCGGGTCCGTTCAGATACTTTTACTACTTTTTAAATGTTTCAGTTTTGGCCATGATCACTAGAGCACCAGCAGCACTGCGATAAAGGAGCAGTGTGATCATCTATTGGTCTGACGTCCTAGTGAGGCCTCAACATGTACACAGATCCTGGTGGGGAGCTGGCTGCTGCTTTCAAATGAACACAAATCTACAATGTTAACATGTTTCGTCCGTTTTCATTTAGAAAAAAAAGAATGGAGAATATTACTTGACAGGGATGTGATGGCCAGAGGGATACAAAATGAGGTTTTACAATATGCACATGTAGGAACTGTTGCTACAATGGAGATTGAGGAAAACATCTGGAGATGTGGTAGGAAGTCTGAGGTGAATTGCGATGCAGACTTCCGGCCTATCCAGCCTATATCTTGCAAACCGAGGATACAGCAGCATCCGACCGACAGAGGAAGTACTTTGAGGATGTTTTGTCTGGGCATCCTCCCTTCAAGAACAGTTTGTGATTGGCCCAGATCACCAACAGTGAACTTTATATGAATGAATTGCGAATCGAGAAATTACTATATTTCAACACTGAATTCACTTTCTTCATCCATCTTTGTTTTTGGTTTCTGACAGGTCTCCTTCTATTATGGGTTTGCTCTGACATGGAAATGTCTCCTCCAGAATAACACGGATGCCAAGTCTAAGTATGCGATGAAAGAGTCCTTATTTAAAGCAATCTATTACATACTCATCTGGCATAGACTGGTGTGCAGGAAGAAAAAAACTTTGCCACGCTATGGTTTTGCACTTAAAAGGTATCTTCTGATTACAAATGCAAAGAATACATTCATATTTTGTATTCGTATTAGTATAAATGGTAGACGTGCATGCAGTTTTGTTGGTAATTGTAAGCACAGGTGGTTGTAATAACAGCAGAGAAGCATTGTATTCAAATGAGACAAAGACACCAAAAGATCTCTGTAGTCACACTGTAGGTTTGAGGACATGGTTGCTGGGCCCTGCCTCTGTCCCCCTCCAATCTGTGCATATACGTTCCCCCAGGAAGCACATAAAGACTGTTGAGGCCCTGATGACGAAGATCCAGGCCTTTCCGTACGACGACCCCCAGTATGAAGGCCTGCTGGAAGACATGCAGAAGATCCGCACCAAGTTTAGACAGGTGAGCAGTCCAGCTTTGTGTGCTTCAAGTGGATGGACAACAATATAGTTTCTTACAACACATATAATAATATATAGCTGGGAGTACCAATTTGGTAGATGGTAAATGGATTGCATTTATATAACCCTTTTATCCAAAGCACTTTACAGTATTGCCTCACATTCACCCATTCATACACTGACGGCGGTGTCAACCATGCAAAGTAACAACCAAGACGTCAGGAGCAGTTAGGGTTAAGCGTCTTGCCTAACCCTAACCCTAACCGACCATTTCATGGAGAATTAGAATTTCTGAGCTACAGCAACATCCCCGTCTTATGTTAGCAGTGTGTAGTGTAATATCTTTGTGCCTCGTCGTTAACACTTTACGCATAAGAAATGCTGAAAAAGCACTAGAGTGGAGCTCGCCAACATCAAAATGTCCTCCTCTTTGACTTCATCTTCTCCACAGGTGTGCTCTGTGATGGCCGTACCGACAGACTTTAGTGACTACACGCGGCGCAACAGCCAAATGTCCTTCTGAAACAAGTCCACCGGTCCTGAAGTTCCATGTGGGATGGCTGCATCTGGACGCCTGCTGTATGCTCTCTGTGAGGAGGAGTGATGGGTTTTTGCGGTTTGTGTGCCTAGAGGTTGGAGCCATTTAGCAATGGCTGGTGCCAATTGGAATATAGTTTGGGGCATCTGTTATGCCTCTTATGGAGTTATAAGGAGGTTTAACTGTGTGAAATGTATTTTACAAGGGTTACAGAGTTACAAGGGGTCGTGGTTGGGGTCTTCCCCTACGAGATGGGACAACCGTTCAAAACTCTGATGCGTCATCAGTAGTAAATCGATGGAGTTTGCGTAAACAGACGCACACAAAAAGCTGGATGCCATTTGGAATCTAATGTGCCGTCTTCAGCTGTGGTGATTTCTTTCACGTGGGCCGCAGGCTGCTGTGTTTTTGCGCTTTTCTTCGGCAAAACCCGAAGAGGTCCATCGGCACACTCGCCATACAAATTAGGTCGCCGCCATCTTGCCGATGATTTGCAAGACATTTGGGGAGTTTTCTCATAACAGTTTTGAGTGTGACCATGTAGCCCTACCGCTTTGCCCTATCCGTGTCACCCTACCCCTACGTGTGAACATGCTAAACAGAGGGGGCAAGGCCCTGGTGGGGCAAGAGGTGTAGTGGGTTTGTTGACTAAGGCCCAATGCCATAAAGTTTTTTTCATACCAATCTGTATTGTATGCAGATGGAGATAACTTTCAAGGTTTGATTTTTCTTCAGCATGCCATTATGACTAAAACAATATTTTCTGTGAGCACTTTCATTAATTTTGTTTTAACTTAAGTTGATCACATTTGTGACAAATATTAATAAAGACAATGAAACAATGAAAGATTCTTATAAACGACTGCTCTTTCTGCTAAGGTATTTTGTGGTGAAACCATAACTAAGGATTACCAAAACCTGTAACAATTCATTATAATACCTATATTATAATACCTAACTCATATTGAGGCTCTAAAAATGCCATACCCACATGTTCCAACAGTGGATGCCCAACTCTGTTACTCTTTTCAGTCACACTCTGGTTAGTTCTCACTCTGAGGCAACTCTGTCCCTGGACACCGGCATGTCGTAAACTCTTTTCTGGGTATCATGGCGTATGCATGCCACGCTGCCTGGCCCTCGCACACAATGAGGCAATGCTGGGGTACTGGAAAAACGCTGGAGTAAGCAGAGTTCCAGTTGTGTTAGAGAGGGCAGCTCTGTTTTTATTTAATGACTTGTAGCCTTCAGGTCCAAAATAAATGAACGTATGGCGTTCTAGTGGCCAGAATGTAAAATCATTGTATACTTTATAAATTAAGAACAGATGTGATATTTTGGATATATTGTTATATTACAAAACTGCCTTACATTCTGCCTTACGTTCTGTTTGAAAATAAGCTCAACATCAATATTTTTTGACCGTGTATCAACTTGTATTGTATTAATACAGTTTAGGACAGCACAAAAATTGTGCCTGAAGTGCTTCTAAATGTTCTTAGACTTCTAGGAAGTGTGTTACACTTGATGAATAAGCCAGTGGCAGAAGATTGTAGAGTCCCTAAAAGAGAGGGGAAGAAAAAGAGGGGGGCAATGAAAGCATTTTTGCAGAGAATGTTTAGGAATTTGGAGAGCAGGTGGTGAGTAGTGACATGAAAAGACGATGTGACAAATGCAGCTCGGCTAGCCTTCCCAAGAAGAAAAGGCCCTCTGAACAAAATGGTGGCTTAGAATTCCACCCCCCACCCCTCCCTCCCCTCTTTCAGCCACAGTACCGCTTCAAACCCCTACGGGCCTCCAAGCCATGCAACCACAGAACAAGCGCTCAAGTCCAGCAAGAAGGATATATGTGAATGTGATGTGTTTATATACACCGTTATAACACCCACACTTAAATACAACACTGTGCTATGTAGCGATAGAGTACGTATTAGTAGTAATAAAGTAATCGGTTGGAACTTTGAAGTACGACCTAACCCTGCGGACCACAAGTGAGAGTTTGGAGAGGTATGCAATTCTTCTTTTGGTTTGGGTAATGATGTGTACCTAGTAACACCTATTCACAATGGAGTAGTCTAATGTCATGGAACAACTTCCAAACCAAGACCTATGACAAACCTCTGACTATGAAATGGTTTTTCCCCTTCACTGCAGTGGAACAGCACAACAAAACCCATTGTTGTTTGGTTAAATATAGAATTCCACTTCCACAAGGAAGACTCCTGTAAAGCATGATCAAATGCACTCGATTGGGAAAACCAGCACAGTCTTTTTTTTGTAAAATTATGAATTAAAGTCAGTAGAGGATTGTAACCACACCAAGAGTTACTTGTGAAGTTTGATGAGTAAACCTGATGTGGTTTTGATTAATCGATAGAAAAAGTAGTGAGGTCATGCAAGTGGTGGAGGTCATACTACATGGACAGGCTGGTGTGTGTGTGTGTGTGTGTGTGTGTGTGTGTCTGTCTGGTTCTAGTTGTGTTGGGGTTTGCAAGGCGTGCGGCAAAGGCTATGTTTCACGGCTCTGCTATGCACACGACGGCCCATCAAACACATTCTTTGCATCACAAACCATCAATGAGTACTGTTCTCCCACACACATTAACACGACTGAGCCAGTGTGTTAATCATTAGCTGTCCAATCCAAATCATGACATGGAACAATTGTATTATTTCTTTATTTTATGGTGGTGACATATAGTAGACTTCTGATAGCGGATACGCAGATGTTTATTCATACCTTATACTCTCCTTAGTGTCTGTCCTGCACATTCTGCAGGTTGAGGTGTTGTACACACACACACACACACACACACACACACACACACACACACACACTCATCTTTGATCTAGTGTGTTTGTTCTTTGAATTTAAATAATTTTAAATTCAACCAAAACCATAGCTTAACTCACTCTCACTGGCACTTACACCGTCATGTTTATTTTAATTTATGTGCCATGCCATAAATGTTGATTCAAACATATTGTGAACTATATGATCCAGATCAGTCGGTGTGCCGTTTTATATTTTAAAGAACTGCCAAGCTTGCAGGCCATTTCTTTCAATTTCTTTATTGTGCAGTCAACACAAATACAATAATGTTGTGCCTCTCGATTGCCAATCGGACAACTGGTAGAAATTAGCTTTGTGGAATGATTTGTAAAAATAAAATAGAAATAACATGTCTATGGCTTACCAAGCACAACCTTACCCTCAAATTCAACTCACTGACAGTTTTAAAACTGGAGGGGAAAAAGCTTTTCTTTATAAATATAACCACGGTTAAAGGGACTGTGGCCTCTGTGGGCCGATAACAGGGGATATAGAGTCTCTATTAGCGAGACAGCTTAATACTCAACAGAGTTACTGGTAACCAATGTTTCTGGTAGGGCACCAGTATCCAACCGTGCCCTTGTCTCTCTGGTCTCCATCCATTAAATGCAGTTTCAAATAGAGTAACTAGGCACTCAACTGACACAAAACAATAGCATAAAAAACAAAGAGAAATATTGAGTGTTGCATGAGGTATTGTGGGTCAAAGCCTTTGTTTCAATTTTCCGTTTTTTTTTCATTTGTAATAGTACGACAATCATAATTAATATGAACAAAACATCATGACAAAGATCTACCTAAAAATAACAACAGACAAGATGTCAATAACAACATTTTCTATTTGAAAATCCAAACCCATCACGATAGGATATTGACATTGTATGTGTATAAAAAGAAAACAAAAATTAGCAGCAAAACAGGAAAAAAAAGCATTTTTCTTTTTTTTTTCTTTCATCATCGTCATACACGGTGGGATTTATTTTCCATAGCAGCGGAATACAAGGAGTGCTTTCCCTCCCTTTCTCCATCCTAAACACACAATCAGGAACCTCATTCCACTGAGCAGTGTGAATACAGGCCTTGCTGTCCAGGCTGGCGACCCTCTCTCTTGTCTCTCTCGTGTGTCTTTGCTCTTGCCTTCTCCTTTAGGGCAAGGCGCACACAATAGCCCATGTTTCAGTCTGTGCAAAAATAATCTCCATAGTCTACACATAGTCCCTACCTTATTCTAAATTACTTGTTGTGGTCTGACATGAAAATTATGACGTTTTAGTTGGGCAGCAGCGGCACGCAGCTAATTGTATGAGACCGAGAAGGTGTTAGTTTGTCCTTGTGCATATTTCGTCCTTGACTCTTCCAAAAATATTTAGTTATTTCCAAACAGGTGAGTTTTATCACAGAGCTCTGTGTCTGCGTGAAGGACACACTGTTCTGGATCTGACTCTGGACACCATAGCTTAACATCTGCTCACATTGATCAATGTGATTACAAAAATTAAAAAAAATTAAAAAAAGTCAGCAGGGCTGACCGAAAGTGCTTGTTTTTTTGTTTGTTTTTGTTTTTTTTACAAAAAAAAATTAAACTGGAATGGTATTACAAAGTAAAGACTAATGACATAAAACCAAATAAACATCATAAAGAAGAATAATTGGTTGTGGATTGCTTTGCCACACTTAAATGCACATGAATTCCGCTTGATCAAATCACAGACAGCTGAATAACCAAACACACCAACAAAATCTGTAAAAAAAAAAAAAATTATGACTAATTGCAAAATTGTTAAGTTAAGCAAGTTGCACTAAGCTCAGCAAGCAATCCACGGATACCATTAAAACAGAGCATTTCACACAAAAAAACAGACTTGCTTAATTTAAATGACCAGCATGAATTTAGAGGGAAGAGGCGTAAAACCGGGGATATCTGATAATAGGTCTATCATGACGTACAGTAAAGTGACTAAACACACATGCAAAATTATGAATGAAAGTCTATAAAGCAAGAGACGAGAGTCTGAGGGGAGGAGCTTAGACAGGACGCTAGCACACACTAGGTATTTCAGCAATAATCCAAAAATAACAATGAAGTCAGACACCTTTTCTGATATCTTAAGGATAGACTACATTGGCCCACTGGTTGTCTTTGTATGTTCTGAGTAGGCACGTTGAATCTGCTTTCATTTTAAGGTTCCTAGTATTAGCTAATAATACACGGAAGCCAGCACGCACATTTTCATGTGCCGCGCACCTCGGCAAAATCTTTGTCTCGTCTTTGTCTGTCTTTTCTGCGGTGCTCACAGCACTTTTTGGCCCCAGACAGTGTGCTAGACTATAGACAGGAATGTGTCTTTTTTTAATGGTGGAAAACATTAAAAAGACGGCTGTTATTATCACGTTGGGGAGGGTGAGGGGGGTGGGGGGGGCAATTAGACACTGGGGCCGACGCTCGGGTGTGAGACTGTCGTTTGTGGCCCAGATAACCCACGACAACCAATGACAAACGTTTGAGTACAAGCGTGTGGGGAAGGGGGGGGGGGGGGGGGGGTTTGGGGGTATCACAGCCGGGGGCGAGGCCACCACTGGGCCGTACAGGTGCGTGCTCTGCGCTAGGTGAGACCACCTCCCCTCCCACTCCCCCTCAGTCCACCGGTTTGTCTTCCCTGTAGGATCGTCCGTGTTGGTTCCTCCTCCACGTCACACACACAAACACACACATCTCTACTGGGCAGTCAGATATTGACATCTCTGACGTCGGTCGGTGTGCACGACAGATCCGCTTCCTCCTCTGCGTGTTTGGTTTCCGTGGAGACGCTGTACTGCTGCGCCTTGCGCAGACTGGACTCAAGGAGGGCCTCGATCTGCTCCTGGCAGGATCTCAGACAGTCCTGCAAGAGGAGTCAAGGGGGAGGCAACGCTGTGAGTCGGGCGTCAAATGAGTCATTGGCGCGCGGTGGTTGCATGAAATGGGACGGCAAATTAAATCAATTAAATCATTGCGCTCTATCAACAATACATACAAAGAGCCCTGTGTTTTGTTGTGTACAAATGCGTACGGATGTATGCAATGTGAAAATTGCACATGCATGTGGATCAGGCCTGCGGGACATACCGGGTCACTTCGGATGATTTGCGAGAGGAAGTTGGTGAGGTTGTGTGCAGACAGAGAGCTGTCTTGACTCTTGACGTGGAGCCCCTGCATGGCCGCCACCACGCTGCCCGCGGCCACCATGGACGACGGGCTGGCGATGAAGTTCACGTCTGGAGGGGGCACCAAGAGGAGGTTGAGCATGACTTCACGTGTCTTATTTCTCTGACCGATAGGATTAACTCTGATCCACTGTAACAGTAAAACAGAAAACCCGTACAAGTCATACCTGTAGCACAGAGCGCCACAAAGGTCTGCGCATGCTTCCGCAGGATCTGTTTGGTGTTGTGGTGAATGTTCAGCTTGGATAAGAAGTGTTCGATGAAGTCGTGCGGTGTAACAGATGCCAGATCCCACTTCAGCTTGCTCAGAACCAGCACTTCCATTTGCTACAGGGAAGACAAAAGCCAATTACTTCTGCTGGACTGGAGAGTCATTTAACAAGAGTGCCACACCAAAGTTGCATGCGCACACACGTGGGGGCCAGCATGTGCACACGTGTATAATGTGTACACTTGTGCGTGAGCCCAAATCTGCATTTACGTTCCCGGCCAGTTGATGTCGCTGTTGCCTCATTTCTTTTTTTTTTTACCCTCCTTCATTCATGACGTGAGGCCTCCCAATGTGAAAGTCACAAGCAAGCAGCTATTCAGGCAACCGGTGGAGGCTTTCTCTCTCTAACACACACACACACATACACACACACGCACATACATACACATATATATATATATATATATCTTGGCTATATGGCCTAATGTGTTATTTAACATTCAGGTTCTTAATTAAATTACCAATAGTTCTCCAGGCTGAATAGAGTTGTCGGTGTAGATGCAGAGTTTCTCTGCTGTTAAGGGGACAGTTTCCTTCATCTTGGACGCCAGGAACATACAAGCAGCACCCAGCAGCTGAAGTCTGGTTTTCCGGGTTGCCTCCACAGATAAAAATCTATCCAAAAAATTCATCGCCAGTGGAAAAACCTCTTCCTCACATTTCTGTTCTTCGCAAACCTGCGAAAATGCGAAAGATGTTTTTTAATTTTTCCATGTTCATATTCAACTGTTGCACATTAGGTCATAGAGGCCTATAGGCCTGTTATATACACGCACATGTAACCTGACATTCACATGCAGTCCTTTATACACATTCAGACAATGTGTCTCTTACTCCAGCTTTAGTGGCAAAAATGTTAATAAAAAGCTCTGCAATACATTTATTAACACAAAACCAGATGATTGGGGTTGCTATAGTCCGTCCAGTTCATAAAGAGACACAAAGGTATCGCTCCAGTAGGCTACTGCTCCTCTTCATTTGCAACTTCGTCATGTTTTCAAAAAATGATTATAAATTACAAAAAATGTCTAAAGATGCCCAAACATCACGATAATAATGTACATTAAATAGTGTATCGGAGTATATGAAATTGCGTCGAGTGGATTAAAAAAAACGAATTTAAAATAATTAATTTCTCAAGTCGTGTTGTTTCACCCAAAGCATGCGACAGTTGCTTTCTGACTCTGCGACCCGCAACTTCAAAAATTAATGAAAAATATATGCCCTTGTCCAATTTAATTTCAAAGTACATGTTAATGTTGCCCAACTGTTGAGGCATCAAATCCGACCATTGAAAACATCTCAAGTGACCCAACGTGTGTGTTTTATATCAGCAACCATAGAAAGACGCGCTTGTGTCGGAGACGAGAGGCTCCAGCACTACAGGCTGTAATACAAGCCAGGGCTGCGGGGTCTGCACACCACACCGAGCGCTAGACCTGCTCACATGTCTCACGCACTGCCCTGGCTCACTGTCACATTAAACACGATCGGAGTTTGCTTTTTATATTAAAATCCCCCACTTTCTCCACAACAAAGATGGCCGGCATCTGGCAGCAGCCGGACTGCATACGTGTACATTGCTGTTAATTTGTGTTTGTCCCCCCCACCCCCACCCCCCCACACCCTCCTCTCTCCCAACAATATGATTTAATCAAGAAGGTTTGATAAAGTGAACGAAAAAGAGAAATAAAACACACGTTGCAACTCGGGTGCAAATCAACGTCACCTATAAGTCGCCCTGCCGAGGCTCCTCGAGCGACCACCCATGCAGCAGACACACTTTAAACACCCTTTATATAACCATGACACACTGGGATCACATGTAGGGCCCATGACATCCACCCAACGAACACCCACGCGTGATAAACACTTCAAGTCCACCGGGGTCGAAATCATTTAAAACCTCACATCAGCGAAAACATTAAAAACCCGCGTTCACAGCCCCAGAGAGGAGGAGGTGGTGGAGGAGGAGGAAGAAACTACAAGAAGCCTGTCTGTGCATTACCTCCAACATCCACGTCGCCACGATCTTCCTCATCTTGGGCACGATGTCTTTCTGGACGCACTTGAAGTAGTTCGGGGACGGCAGGTAGTTCTCCTCGCCTTTCAGCATAGTTTGCAAAACGCGGTCGTTGAGCAAGTTGGCGTCCTGGTAAGCCCTCCTGATAGTGTCCACCTCGCAGCACAGCAGCTGGTGCTCCATAGCGCCTCGTTGTACAAGAGGAGTATTATAAAGACTGTAAATCAGGACGAGTATGATGATTTTGTGGAGGCCTACGACTCTTAAAAGTACACGTAGCTTGATGAATGGAGCGATTCGGGGGTTTGGGGGGTAGGGGTGTGTGTGTGGCGTTGGGGGGGGGGGGGGGGGGGCGCCGCCGCCGCTATATTTCGTTCCTTTTCTTTTCTTTCTCTTCTCTTGCTTGCTGGACTGCTCGGGTGGGCTTGTTGCTCCTGCGACGTACGGAAGCCCCTGTGAAGGAGGCCGCGGCTCTGCAGACAAAACCTCCCCGCGTCCAGCAGCAGCAGCAGCAGCAGCAGCAAGCAGCAGCAGCAGCCCTGGGGGGGCGGGCGGGGTGAGAGGGGGGGGGGCGATGACGTGAGCGGTTGTTAAGAAGAGGGGAGGAGGAGAGAGAGAGAGAAGAGAGAGAGAGAGCGAGAGAGAGAGAGAGAGGGGGGGGATCAAAGCAGCGAGCAGCCTCCGAGGGAGCGCGCGCGAGGAACGGGATTCTATAGACCGAAGAGGATAACTCCCTTGTCCCCCCCCCCCCCCCCCCCCCCCTCCCCCCCACCACCCCCCACCCCGCTTAGAAAAAAAAAAGTCCCAAATCCTTCTGGTCCGTCCCCTTCCACAGCCCTGCCCACTGTCTCTGTCTCTGCAGCAATAGGTATGGAAATAGGAGGTCCTTAAATCCCGCGGGTGGCAGATCGGAAGAGTGTGTGTGTGTGTGTGTGTCTCTGTGTGTGTGTGTGTGTTTGTGGTGCATGGTGGGGGGGCCAATGGGAGACGCCAGAATAGAGGGGGGAGGAGGAGGAGGAGGAGGAGGGGGTGATGTGGAAGGAAAGGGGGTGGGGAGTGGGGGCTGGGGGCTGCATGGCTAGCCGCGACATCCAAGCGCGTCTGAATCAGGATTGGTCTGTGGCCCGACTGAAAAGAATGGTAGGGGTTAGAGTTACTAGAGAGGGGGGCAATGCATAGGCACCGATTGCACTGGACCCCCCCCCCCACACACACACACACACACGCACACGCACACACACACACACACACCCAACCAGACACACTCACTACCCCCCCTCCAGCCCCCCCACCACTTCTCCTTCTCTCCGTAGAACTCAATGAAAGAAGCCGCATGTGCTCACGCTCCATTTTGGCGCTGGTGCTGAGCATGAGGGGAGCACATGGGACAATAGACCGTCCACTCTTACCAACTTATTATTATTATTATTATTATTATTATAGACCGAGTTAGGCGGCGTTCAAAACACACAGTTCTTTTTTAATCGTGTCTTTATTTCGGTTTTAAGGGTTACATCTCAAATGACATTTTGAGATGATATTTTTCTCTTACTGGAAAATAGAAAGTGAATACATGAAAACACGCCCAAGCACCACACACACACACACACACACACACACACAGGAGCAACTGTTGGTGGCTCATGTAAGGAAAAGTTTAGAAAGTGTATAATTGTGTCGTGATAACTTCATCAAAGTCCTTTGTTGTCACATATAAATAATTTAAGTTGTTGTTGCATGCTGTAAAATAGAGAGCTGTAAAATACAAGCATTATAAAGAAAAGAGCTTGAAAAAAACAAAACAAGCCAACACATTAAATTATAACAATGTAATACTATATAATACCTGATCCATGTGGCAAGTATCTTAATTTCAACTAAAGTACAACTTATTCTAATTGTATACATTTGATTCTTGTTTGGAGTTAATTGTAGATTTCCACATTCTTGGAATTCCTCCCTTTGCTGTTCAGACTACCGTAAAACCTGGAAAGTTTGCTCCGGGCAGAACCACTCATACCAAGCATCAGGTTTCAATACTTGAATAAAATGTTTTAAAAACATGTTCGGCATTGGGTTCAAACTGGGTTCAACATTAGTTTGTCAACACTTGTCAACACTTTATCATACTTGTGTAGTCTTTTATTAACTGGTGTGTCACATAGTAAAATGCTTCATAAAGACTAACAAAAAACATAAAGATTATATGATTCCTGTGTTTGTTATATTCTAGCCTTATCATGATTAAAACAATCATCAATACAATCTAATAATGAACCAAAACAGGTACTCAAATGTCTTCATATTATATTATCTTATATTATGGCACTATAAAATGACACTATTGGAATAAAATATAACCTTGCATCACAACATGGTTATTAAGTGTTACTTTTAATGTCTCTTAACTCACAAGGCTCATGCTCACAACAATGGCTTGTTGCAGGAAACAGAGTTGTTGAGAGGGGAACATGTGACTTTTAACGTGGGCATTTTATACAAGCATTGTGGTAATTGGGCAAGTAGAAGGACGTGGGACCGAAAGCAGAGGAAGCGTTTAAAGGGCTAGCAGAGGTTTCACCCTCCAGAATCACTGAATGCTATTCAAAACATTGAGACATCATTGTTAAATGCAGACATGTGTATCCATCACCCTATCTGTTTCTTGGTTATTTATTTTTGTTAGGTCCAAAGCGCTTACATTTATTAAAGTAACATGATTGATTTGTACTAATACAAATTATGCAGTATTAATATTATTAACAACTTTTTCATGAATCCACATTCTGTCAATTGGTCATACCTTCTAATCAAAAGATGACAATAAAAGGATAATTTACTCGGAGACAAATAATACAATTTTGCTGAATTGATCCTCTGTTATGGGACCCTTATACATGAATTGGCTTAGAAAGAAACTGCAGTTTCATTCCACAGGTTGTTCCTTCAGGCAGCTTTGCTTCGGTTATGCCCTGACAGCATGATATAGATCATACAACTGGAATACAACTAAAGCAGAATTGAAGGTCCCACTACCAAGAAATATCTATTCCTATTTTAACATGATATTTTGTGCAAATAACCATATCTTAGTGGGGGTATTTTAGATAAAGAAGATTACTCTTGATTTACTAAGCTTGTGATTAAAACAAAATGTCAAAAATGTAAATTACAATTAATAATGAATCATAAGAATAATCAAAAAGAATATATTCAATATAATAAATACAAAATGAAAACAATGTTTATGGTGGTTGCGATTTATTGCCAAATTGACTGTTTTTGCTTTGGTACGAAATTGTGGCAAAAGCACATTCTGCAATAAGAAAAAAAAGGACTTTTTTGTCATTGCTGACCAACTCCCACCACTGCCACCCCCCTCCCCCCACCATTACATTCATTACACAAACAACAAATGTAAATGAAGCACAGGCGGCTAACTCCCTAATGGGCTCCTCATAATCTTGATCATGTACTGCTCAGAACTAGCACTGCAGTCCCCCAGTGCTCAGCAGAGAGAAGGTTCACCAGAGCTTCTAGAACACTGATAATGCAGCCGTGGGATGAACGTGGCTGCTATTGATTAACTTTGTGTTTAATGTTAAAAGGGATTTGAAGTGAAATAAGTTAATACATACAGTAAGTTCAGACATAGAAATGTGTTATAGAAATGTGAACACGTTATTTAAAATGTGGTTTATACTGATACCACACCTGTAAGGAAACAGGTTTAAGTAAGTTTATGCATGGATTGAAGTCATAGGAATAGGAGGACAATTTGGGGGTTTTACAACCTGGACCCAATTTTCCATCATTTTGGGTGACTGATGCAGACAACAATTTGAAATTGGTCCAGTATTGAATGAGAGTGCTTCAGCCTGGAAACGTCTGCAATGTAACCCTTTAGGGAAATATCACCCGTCAATGCACATCCTTTAAAATTGCTTGTTTTGCCACTGCCCAGGTCAGATTATCTCACAACATTAGGACTGAAAGGATCCCTACAGAGAAATACAACTTTTTTTTTCTACCTTTCATTTAATCTGGTCTGTTTGTGATTGTGTCCAACCAGGTCTCCCTTAAAGGGAATCTCGCAATATTGAGCCATGATGTTTATATATATTTTTGACAACAGTAAGCTACGCTTTCTATAGTCCAACACAACAAACTCTTGCCAGCACTCCTCTCTTTAACTCACTCATGTTTCCACCGCTCTCTTCCTGCAACAACTCAACTCTCTTGAGAGTCAGAGCGAGATTTCTCCTTAAGTGAGACTTGGTTGGACACACTTGGTAGGAAAAAAGTTGTATTTCTCTGTAGTGATTCTTTCCATTTCCGTTGTCAGACACTTCTAATACATTGCATTAAACTTGTGTATCCCCTAACATATTTTATACTAGCTCTATATAGATTCGTTATAGAAGTCTTTGTTAACAGGAACGTTTTGTCCAATTTTACCTTGGTCAGTGGAGTACTGCGACAAATCATGAATGAAGTGAGGTTTTCCTGAAATATCTTCTATCTTACCAGGATATTTCTTCCACTGCCAGCATCATTTGCGAGAAAATACGCATAGCATTGATTTTTTGGGGAACAACTGGAAAAAATAAACAGAAATAATGGTAGTAACAGGACATCGTAGAACTATAGAGCTAATTTCAGTGATGTTATTTAACATTTATCTTGGCATGGCGAAAACGTATACCAATATGAAACAATCTACTGTCTTCTATCTCAGAGAATGTCTTGTTCAACCATGTCTGCATCTCTTTATGCAAGGTCATTGAAATGTGACAAAAATGGCCTTAATGATCACATAATCAGGATAATTAGGGCTGTTGTATGTACTGTTTGGTATTGATTCTCCTCAGTGCAGTCATTAGTAAGGGCATTAGGGCACCTAATGCAAAGATTCTGATAAATAGGTCAACATAGCCCTCATGAGGTTTTAAAGAGATTACTATTTAGTCATTTGATTACAGTAAGAGTTTATGATGTAGTGAACAGGCTAGCTTCATTCATCCTCGACTGGGCAGGTAAATTGTTCCTGACTCTTTTTAACAAATGCATGCATGAACATTTTTCAACGTTCACCATAGATAACATAATGAAGATAATAATCTCAACAATAAATATGTTTATCGTTATCCAAACTAAATACATTCAGAGCAGATGGTCTGCTTATTGATTTTGTATTCTAGACTCTAGATTCATATATGAAGTATTCATACATGAGGTATTCCCTCTTGCCCTCACAGGGAATTTTCGTGATCCCACTTTTCCAACCTGTCAATATGGAGTTACACAGCAATGAGGAAAGGAACTTAGTTTACTAAATTAGATAGTTACGTTAGTTCGATGTTTTACTCTGTGTTTGATTTCTGTGGGTGAACCAAATGAAAAAATATATACTTTACTATCACCTATGCTAAATGTGATTTGATCAGCCATACAATTTGTTGATTGATTAAGATGCCAGAATCTATACCTTGCTACATCAGCCAACCAATCCAACAAGCTGTTGAATGTGCCTTTATACAAACAATTGGGGGGAATTAGACGAAGTCTGGTGCAATATGGCATATTTTTTGGAGTGGCATATGTGTGGACTAATGAGGCGTGAGGTCAGGGGTCCCACACAGAGCGAACAAACCAGAGACATGTGGGCCAGACTGGGAGCTCCCTGTCAAACTGATGTCCATCTCCTCATTCACCTGCTAATAGGATCAAAGCTGGGAAGGTCATGGCTGGGAGAGCCAGCGGGGCATGAACTAATGCCCAACGCGCGCCACCATCACCCATCTGCCCCATATGAGCCACCAACGACCGTCCCCTGGGAACTACTATTACTCATTGGGGTGTATGTGCGGGTGTGTGTGTGTGTGTGTGTGTGTGTGTGTGTGCGTGTGTGTGTATGTGTGTGTAATCCACAGGCCAGGAGGCTTGTGGACAATGGGGCCAGAGGTTTGTTCCCTCTCAAATTTCAAGGTGACACATCCACATGGATTATCCCCCTTATAACGCCTAATCTCATGGCTGAGGAGGTGGGCATAAAGAGGGTAAGGCCCCGGGCCTTAGTGGCGGGCTTCACGACTCCAGAGATGGGTTTGGAGGACCAATGCTGTGTTTAATCACCTCATCTTTACGCATTTTTGAGCTGCTCAGGGATTGCAGGATTATGGACGGATTTATGTACAGGATTGCATACAAAATCACACTATAGAACCAGGAAAATGTGGATGCCGATGAGCAGAACTATAGTTTATAACATCAAATATAATGTTGGCAAATGTAGGCATCAGAAGGTACAGCGAGGCTTTCTGTTACTAACGTCCTGGAGAACCTGGTTTTCCACAATGGGTTAGGCCATAGTAACTACTTTGTCTATCAGGGCTTCAGTGTAAAAACTCAAATTGTTGTTTCTTGATATCCAATAGAATGTATGTATATACAATGGGCAGCAAAAGGGCAAAGAGATGCTCAATGTTGTCCATTCATGGAAGGAAAGAGTGCCACGATTTCCAAAGATATTGGATGCCATGTTGATAGTAACATGGAGAACCTTTCCTCTGGAAATAGCAACTCCCTCAACACCAGTATGATACAGGCCTCTGCACTGGGAACCCCCCTGCAATTTTGATATGAGTAAAATTTCCGAAATATCAATATATAACACCATGTAAATTAAGTGCTGTAGTGCTGCAGAGATGCCCTGGTTCTACAATCACAATGAAGAATTGTGATGCAGAAATAATCACTCCCGCTAATAGTGGAATCATATCCGTCAACAAATTATCACTATAAGATTTTTGAAACCATGATTTTCAACCCTAGTTGAGAACTGGCAGGTGGTGTGCCGTCATCA
Organism: Coryphaenoides rupestris; assembly: GCA_002895965.2. Classification (NCBI taxonomy): domain Eukaryota; kingdom Metazoa; phylum Chordata; class Actinopteri; order Gadiformes; family Macrouridae; genus Coryphaenoides; species Coryphaenoides rupestris. The sequence goes on along the minus strand of PIJE02000081.1, from coordinate 737,222 downwards.
TAGAGGTTGTGTACATTCTGAATTCAGCGGCATGACATTGGTAATTTTATTTGTCTGAATATTTGTATTGGAAAATATCTGGTGTTTGCCCACTGATGGAAACTCTGGTTAATACAGGCATTTGTGCGACTGCCTGTAGATGATTGCCAGAGAACCTTGCCTTTCCCTGTCATGTGGTTCCAGGACAGTGGAGAGTCCATTGGAGTCTCAGCCATCAGTCCGGGGATCTACCATGAGCAGGAGCCTCACTCGCCAGGCCTGAGATCATCCTGCTTGCCGGACTCCACATAATCAAATCTACCCCTTGTCCATTGCAGATATTGAGACAGAGGCCATGGAGGAGTACATCCGGGATTCTCTGAAACTAGCCTTGTAGATGGTCCCGGTCTTGTGCAGATCAGGATGGTCTCTCAAGGCTAGTTTCAGAGCCTCCAAGATACAACACATTTTCCACCATGAGCCTGTTGAAAGGCTCTCCAAACAATTGAGGACCAACCAGTGCTTGGGGGAGGGAGTTTCAGTTCATAGTAAAGCAAGGAGCATCGCAGACAAACAATAGCAGCAACTGAGAAACGTGTAGCAATCCCCACAGGTGATGTTGTTGCTTTACATTCTGCAAGAGCGAAGAGAGCAAGAGAGTTACAGAGTAATTTAATCTGATTGGCTGGATTTTAATAACGTCAGGCTGTGCCCATTTGTGGAAATGAATGCTGCCCAGCCCAGGCAAGACTGACATTCATCACGAAATTCCAGGATGTGAACGTTTCCCTATGAGAATCACTGACACCCATTGTTTCTCCGAAGATGCTTGGTAAATGCTGCCTGTGTTTTTTTGTATGACCCTGCGCCATCAAATAATTTGATGGCGAAGTGTCCGACAATAAATAATTTTTCATCAGTGGTGGTCTGTATCCATGCATCGATTACACTGGCTTAACTCACCATGAAGTCATGGAATTTGCTTCCTCTGGGGCCTACAGCCGTTGAATAGTGCCGGGAGTCCCCTCTCTTCACTAGACTGGACATCAACATTTGATTTGATGCTTGTGCATTAGGTGTAGGTTTACAACAATGATATACTGAGCCTTTGACAAGAAAAGGGTGTCCCATTTTGTATTTCTTTTACCAGCCCTATATCAAGGAGTGCCTCCAAATGGAGTCAGAGGGCATGGTTAAAAATACATGTAAAACAAATTGGATATTACCTTGGAATATCAGACGATTAGATATCTGTATTAACCTCACTGTACCGAAGAAGGCAGAAAAATTCACGCACAGGAGATTACATCAATTCCTGGACGCAGACAGATTCCGACATTCATTGACACAATCAAGGTGATTTGAAGAATGGGCACATCGACAGATATGGGCAATCCATTTTTAATTACCAGTATCTGGCCTGGAAGATGATTAGCATGATTCAATGGTGTTGATGAAGTGTGCAGCAAAAGAGGCCACTTGGCATTAGGCCGATGTGAAATACTTATTAACTCCAAAACCCTGTGGGCATGATTTAAACACCATATGCTGGACATATTGATTATCACACATCTATCAATTTAAGTATTGCATTTGGAGCTGCTTACACACACACACACACACACACACACACACACACACACACGTGCGCATATAGATATACTTGTATCTATCACACACATATATCAATATCAGTATGTAGTACTACAACTATTACAAATGCAGCAATATCAATGTCAGTTCCATATGGCGTGGGAAGGCTGGGACACTGGCAAATAGGATTAGGCCAATCCTTTAGAATAATAACAAACACAATAGGCTACGATTATGCTTTGAGATTAAGATTTTAGTTGTGTCCATATTACCAGAGCCACATTTTTACATTATTCTTCTAAAATGAGGACATGAGAGGCTTCTTATGGAAGGAACATGGAGTGGAACAGTTAAAGGGCTGAACAAGAAGTGTCAGGTTGTCCACTAATCATGGAAATTAACATAACATCATAAAACATGCAGACCAGTGGGACTACTATTTGTTGGTCAACATAATGAGCAACAAAGCCACTGATACATTATTTCCAACAAAAATAGTGAAATACTGATGTGAACATGACCAGTGTCCGGTTGTACTGCAGTAGTAGTGGAAGTGTACATCCAGTTGGGGAGTAATGCAACTAAATCAATTCAGCGCCGAATGTGTGCCCACTAACCCCCCCCCCCCCCCCCCCTTCCCGCCCATGTGCATTAGGCCTGATCTGGCCCAGGCGCAGCTGCTGTTGGGTTATGTAACACGGGGGCTCCATATGCCCTGCTTGACTAATTACACCATACAATAGGAGGAGGTGATGCACCATCCTAAAAAGAATAGGAATGAGGAGGAGAAGGAGGAGGAAGGAATCGCAGGGTGGAACACAATGAGGATACATTAGAAAAAAATGATGACAGGTTGAGTCCTTGTGAATACATGAATGAATGAATGAATGAATGAATGAGGGGATAAAGCGGGACAGAACGGAATCACCAGCGAGGAGAAGAAAAGGGGGATGCGAAAACACACAAGCAGAAGACAAATGAGCAATTTGGATGCGAAGGGGACACGGACGTCCCACTTAGCGGGAAAAGTCTCCCATTTTCCCAAATGATATGTGATCACTTTGGTGCTGTCCACATCACCTCTGTTCACTAACTCAATATTTAGCTACATTAATGATACGCTAATTCTTACAGAGAGGAACACAGAGTCCCCGAGTTGAGTCCCTGAGTTGAGTCCCTGAGTTGAGTCCCTAAGTTGAGTCCCTAAGTTGAGTCACTGAGTTGTACAATTTCTTCTCAGTCAAAGCTATTCTGAAGTCAGTTATTCCACTGAATAGTTAGATGTCCTTGTAATTCTCTAAACCAGTGGTTCTCAACTGGTCTGGCTTCGGGACGCACCATCACCCCTTAATGACTAGCCGCGACCCAAATCGAGGAACATTTTCAGCTTCATAAACTTGAAAACGGGTCCGGTCGCGACCCACCAGTTGAGAATCACTGCTCTAAACCACCACTAACACACCAATGAAATACACAAGTTAATTTCAATGCCAGTGAAAACTATTTTAATTCTATCATTATTATTTTAATTTAGATTAGATTCAACTGTATTGATAATTGAAAGTACGAGCTAATAACTAAGAAAACATTATAATCAGCAAACAGCAGATCAGATAACATCAGATAGTGAACAGCAGCACAAAGTGCAGGGAGGTGTACATATACAGGTGCTGGGTGCAGATATTGAGTTTCCAAAAGGATGGCGGGTAAAGTATAAATAGTAAGTGACGAAAGCATGACCAGCAGGCTGGGGGCTGTATGAAAGGCAGCAAAGTGAGACCTGAGATTGTACTTTGTTGCCTTCATCGTCAGCTAATCGTCAACTTAAACACTGACGCAAGATGGGTCAAGTAACTGCTGAAGTCCTTGAAGTGATGGACAGATGTACTTATTCATGATTATTGTGTTAATAAGGGTTATCAAGGTGTGCATTAAGTATCAGAAAATTATGTTCCACTATTGATCCATTGCAAAAAATCACTTCCTTCAAGCTGACTTACTGGGTGGAGTCTACTGATCCTCCTGGCTACGTGACCAATTACTGCATACTCACGTGGTAGCGAGTTTACAAGCCAATATACATTTTGGACATTTTGATCTTGATAAGATATGAGGTAGGTGGGTAGTGGATACATACCTCTGTCATATGTTATGTTTATTTGACATTTTTATAGCCTGTTGCCCATCTCTTTAACGTTTCAACAAAATGAAACATTTGCTCTCTTAGGTCCAAATTGTCTTACAGTAGTTTAAATATATCAATCCCACGATATAGACCAAATATATCTATAAAGTACGTATTTTTTCATTTGCACAAAATAACGTATTGCTCACTTCTGGTATACAATTGTATGTATGGCACATACCTGCACTGGTGTTAAACTGAGTATTTAAAGTATTTCATCCATTTAAATTGCTCTGTTGTCAACTGTAGCTCAAGGCACGGTGATTGACAGCTAGCTTTGGTTTTCGACAGGTTCAAATGCCAAGGTGACGCTGTGTCCTAGTCACCAATTCCCGCATCAACCCCACTTTTATGCAGACGCCTCACAAAAGACATTCGAAAAATGCCATCGGACTTCCGTCGGATAGGGCCTTTAAAGGAGACAAAACCCAGACACTACCTGTAGACTGTTTGTATTGTAGAGGACTCCCCTCTCCCTTCTGATGCTATTGCATGCTTCTTATTGGCTGATGTGGTTCCCCAGTAATACCTGCAATGTTGAGGCCACATTTAATAATAAGCCCACCGCTTATTATTAAATGTGGGGTCAGGTTTGGTTCCCCTTCAAACAGCTATGTTGGTGTCTTCAAGAGCAAAGTGGGTCATCATTGGTGTCATTGCTGTGATCAAATTGATGGCAACAGTGGAAAAGTGATGGCGAAAGACAATCGAAATCCATTGGTTCCTCGTAGCCAATTAAGTATGAATATCAACTGTTGATCAGTTCTGACAAACTACGAGCAATGTGCCCCTCCAGCTCCACATACCCAGCTTAAGGCCATGCACACTACATATTCCAAGTGGCTACCTTTACGATTTCTTAATAAATGGGTCAGTGTGACTTCCGGTTCCCTTCTGGTCTTTAGCAGACATACGTTTTTGATGTCACACCCCACTCACAACTTGACATGTTTTTATTTTCGCTGTGACTGAGTCATGGATGCCAACGTATCGGAACAGCACATATCTGCTCACAAACCCGACACGTTTGAAAAGAAAGAAAAAAAATGGAGGTGGCTCTGTGTTGGAACACCCATGTTTACAAAAGCAGAACAATCAGCACTATCGGCTGCTAATCTAATCTCAAGATCAAAACTCGCCTGTGTAGTCGTCTTTATGAATGAAATTCCTTTCTGTGCAAGCGGGCTGTTCATTTGCTTCATGGGAAAAAAGTCCTTCCCACTCGTCATACTACATGAAGTGTCACAGTCACAGTCACAGTCAAAAGTCAAGACATAAGCTCCATCTCCCTAAAATGAAAAAACAAAATTATACATAATACATAGTCATTATACTCATAATCATTTTGTTAATTGAAACACACGCAGACTCACTTCAACCACTGAGGCGCTCTTGAGCAAGTGAGCAAGTGGTGTGTCTAGACAGCACATCTGAACTAACATTTACCTAATTTTGTCAATAAATTACAACATATATGCATATATTTGGTCTCCATCTCAAATGGATTTGTATATGTTGTACATGTTTTGGCATTTCTTAGCCAACATAATATGTAGCAGGACATATCAATTGGTTAATAATTATGCCTGAAATAGTGAACATTTATTCTTGTAAATAGAATAAAATTGAGATTATATTCATATAGATTCATATTTTCTTTATGCTATACAAATGCTTGAAGTTTGTGGAACGGCTCCCGAGATCTCACATTATTTGTATGATATGGTGGCACCCGTTGCATGGACAGCTGCAAAGGAAATGAACCAATTGTGGTTTTGTTGGGGAGGGGTGGGCAGGGGTGAGCAGTAAGCGAGATGGAATGCTTTTGGTAGAGAGGAGGGGGGGCTGGGGGGTGCATTTCAAGAGAAGAGAGGAGTGTGAGGGAGAACGAGGGGGGGATGGAGGACTTAACGATATGGGGGGGCAGCGAAGAAAAAATGTGAAAGAGGAGGGGGGGGATAAAAGTTGAGAGAAAGAAGTCAAAGCCCTCCCTGACTGTCCAGCGGTGAAAAAGGGCAGAAACAAGAGTGAATGGCCGGCGAGAAGGGAGGATTAGGGCCTCAATACAAGCCGTCTCCCCAGAGGTCAGGGGAGCAAGAGGATGGGCTGCCTCCCCACGGCCGCGCCACTGAACACATGAAAAAGACTGTGTGGCCCAACCACACCTCGAAACTCCTGCTGAATGAATGCAGTTCAAGTGCAGGCACCCCGCTCCCCATGGAGCCTCTACACACACACACACACACACACACACACACATACACACACACACACACACACACACACACACACACACACACACACACACACACACACACACACACACATGCATGCACGCGCACACACACACACACACACACACACACACACACACACACACACACACACACACACACACACACACACACACACACACACACACACACACACACAAAACGTGTCTTCAGTGTCCAGTCATCACTTTCAATTGCTGACATAGATTGTTGCCATGGGCCTTCAGAGAGCATGCATGGGTAATAGGCTCCAACTCATGGATCGTGGTCCAGCCACAGACCCTGGTCACAGGGTCAAATGATGAAAAATAACAACCCAAAGTTGTTTACCATAATATACTTAATATATCTGTAAACTTAAATATCACTCCCCATTATATCACTAGCCACTTTAAAGCGAGTGTTCTGGTGTAATAAAGCAGGATTACATATTACTTGTAGAGTAGAGATGTTATTACTTATTTGTATCCCATGGAAACTGACAACTTTCAAGGGATCTAACAATCAGTCACGTCCGTAGACTCCTATGCAATGCAAATGGTAGTTTGCTACTTCCGGCCAGTAGGGGGCAGACCTTAAGTAACGACCGAGCAACAGAGATGCTTTCAAGTCGTGATTGTAGAGTCAGCCAGCCACTCTGAGCTAATTTCCCAATCTGAATAAATAACAAACATATAAACACAAAAACATGTTGCGAGCGCAATATTCTTGTAACAAATAAATATTCGCGGAACTTGTTGGACATATTTTGCTACTACGGCTGTTCACATGCATTTCTAAGCTCGTAGCACTGTGTTATGGGTCGAAGCAATGGCCGAGTAATATTCATGGTGTTGAGGCGTGTTTCATTGCATGGCTAGGTGTGCTGTTACGTTCATTTGATTATGTTCTAATGTCGGGCCTCGTCACGCCACATACATTTCCAAACATAGCTTTTTCTATGTGTTTTGGCATTTCGTCCACATGCAATTTTACGTCACTGAAAACTGACCTTTTGCTAAACTCTTTCCAGGGTGAAGATATTTAGAAACTCTGTATTCATTGTTGATGTGTAGACAGCGGCAATTGCTTTCTTGGCTTTTTTATTGTTTGTCTGTGGAAAATGTTCTTGGTAAAAGTGAGCACCGTTACGTCCATTGTTTACATTTGGTGATTTTGTTGCAATGGCGCATGTGGAATAGATCGTGCTGATTTTAAAACATAAACTTTATATTCGAGTGGTGATATTGAGAAATAACTCCACTTCAGCTGTCGGTCCACACATATGATTCCGCCCATTCCCCGATACACCATTGTTGCTAGCCTCCCAGAACCGGTATTAACTTTTTTCCAGGCTTCTGATTGGCCAACATGACTTTACAGTTAGGGTTGTATTTCTGTGTTTGTTTGGCATGCTCTTGAGTGTTTGACTGCGTTTCCATGTGGACAGAGATTTCTTTTGAGAGTAAATGATTAATGACATATCATGGTCATTTTATGATTTTGTACAGTACATTTGTTACATAAAGCATCTTTAAACAAAAAAAACATTGGGAAATACAGGGTTGACTAGGGAGTAAGTTACAGTGTTGTCCTCAAAGTTCTTGAATAATTTGTTGTATTTCCACGCCACACTATTGAGCACAAGCAATCGTGCACCGACAAGTACATTGTATGAGCACAGAGTGGATTATGGGACATGCGGGGGAGGAGTGTGGAATTGTGACACATGCCGACAGTAAAGATCAAGTAGCCACACAGAAAGATATTGCAAGTATGTGTGTGTGTGTGTGCGGCGTCACATCACAAAACAATGTGTCAGGGAGTCAACAAAGTAAGTCTGGCGTGCCACGCACACACCCAGATATTGTGACCCATTTCTTTAGGCAAAAAGCAAGTTACAGTATGTAGAGTGTAGACTCGGCAGCAATCTGGACACATTTAAGGGAAGGGGTAAGGGCGGATATAAGCGTAACTCACTGGTTGTTCAGGGCATACAACAGTGAGAGTGCGCTGGGCATGTTTATACGTTTTGTGCACAACTACTCTTCAAGGTTTCATTCAATCTTGGCAGCAAGTAGAGCAGTTTATCTACACTCTGTTTTGATGTTTATCTCTCAACCCTCTTCTCATTCTTCTTTGCTTTGAAGTGTATTGCTGCCACCCATTGTTCAGTAAGAATAGGTCACTTTAACAGGAGCAACTGCCTATATCCAATAGTTTCATCACCCCACTGTCAATTGAATAAGGCATATACTGTATCCAACTACAGACGTTCCAGTGTCCATTTCCCATGATGCATTGCTTAGCCTAGATCCATACCCTGATCGTAATCAGACCAATCTCTTACATTAACAATATCGTACCTAAACATGTCTTAAACTTAATAAACTCTGAGGGTACCAATTTCAGTGAACACCGTTATCATGACGGTCATTGACGGTCCCATAGATTGTTTTGGATACGAGTAAGATGATTAGCCATGTGTAATTGGTAATATGTGTGTGTATGTGTGTGAGTACATATACTGCATATATATATATGTATATAAATGTATATATATATACTGTATATATATATATATATATGTGTGTGTGTGTGTGTGTGTGTGTGTGTGTGTGTGTGTGTGTTTGTATATATGCAGATGAGTATATATACTGTATGTGTGTGTGTATGTGAGTGTGTACAACACACACGCGCAAGTCTGAGCTGGCTTTGTGCGACACACTGTGTCGCACAAAGTTTTCAATAGGGTTGTGCTGGATTTCTTCCTCGTAAAAAGGACCAAGGCATAGAGGGAGAAGAGAAAGCAAGGTAGTTAGATAGAGAGAGGGGGAGACCCGCTCTTTGAGGCATTCCAGTATGGCTTGTGTTATTTGTCCATGGGCATTGTGCTGGAGGCCCTCTGGCACGTTGCATAAGCGCCAAGGCGGCTTCTCTGGCATGTGGGTTGTGAATTACCGCAGCAGATGGTAGAGCCACTCTCCTCTGTGTGTTTTTGTGTGTGCGGTGTGTGTGTGTGTGTGTGTGTGTGTGTGTGTGTGTGTGTGTGTGTGTGTGTGTGTGTGTGTGTGTGTGTGTGTGTGTGTGTGTGTGCGTGCGCGCACATCAGGGGGATTTCAGGAAGAAGTGAGAGGAGGAGGTTGTCAATGTTCCGGGTCAGGTGCCCCCCACCAACTCCTCTCCGCCACTCCGAGTGCTCAGGAACACAAAAGGCCCGGGAAATGGGGGGATGAATATCCCTTGCTAGTGGCGTGCCAAGGCACAAGCAACAGGCACTGCCATCAATCAAACTCACAGTTCTCTTTAGACGCAGCCCATGCGAAGGATTGGACTGACCAAGAACCCTGCCGCCTCACAGACTGGGTGGGTCACCAGTCTTCTGAGCAAGATCCACTACACTTCTGCTTGGACTGGACACAGTAACACACTTACAATATTATTGATTCCCTGGCATTTATAATACAGTGGAATGTAGTTAGAATGTAATAACAATGAATGATGATAATAATGAATAATTAAATAATAACATTATTATTACAACAAAAATATTAGTATTCATAATGATGATAGAAACATAATGTATGATTTAAGGGGTTCTCAAACGAGACTCAAGCAACAAATGTTGACTGTCAGGAATTTCCCTTTTATTGACACTTTCTGGCACTTTTTACTGGCTGCTTAGGACAGGTAGTGAGGAAGACGTCTGGAAACCCACAGGCAACATCCAACATCCATCACAAGACCCTGCTGGTATACAGTCAATAGGGTGCCAAGGTCATCACCTCAAGCTTAACCTTGACAAAGGTTGACTGAGATCCTCTTCATGCTGGGGAAATACTTACTGGTCCCTGTTGAGTACAACTGGGCGCTTATGCAGCGTGCCAGAGGGCTTCCAGCACAATGCCCATGAACAATATCACAATACCACCCCGATCATGCAGGATTGCTCTCTAAAATATCCACAGGATCCAGCCCTTCCTTCCACAAGAAGCAGCACAGATCTTGTTCCAAGCACTTGTCATCACTCGCCTCGACTACTGCAACTCGCTCCTGGCTGGACTCCATGCCTCTGCGATCAAACCTTTATGGCGCATCCAGAATGCCGCAACACTCCTTGTGTTCAACCTACCAAAGTTTTCCAATGTGACCCCCCTCCAAGAATTAGTCATACCCCATGCCCCAGCTCATGATTTCCACTACTCCCTCAGCTGGCCGGCAGGTACCACCCTCGCTAAGAGCAAGCAAACATTGCTCCAACATTGCTCTAAGTCCCAACTCTTCTCGCTTTTAGATGTATGTATGTATGGATGTATGTATGGATGTATGTATGTATGATGTATGTATGTATGTATGTATGTATGTATGTATGTATGTATGTATGTATGTATGTATGTATGTTTGTACATCCTGGCACTTAAAGATAGTACTCAGCATTATGTAGCATCTTATCCTAGCCATCTTGTTGTTTACCAGGAATGGGTTAACCTAGCAATTATGAATGCTTGAAACTTGCTCTACTCACCGAGCAATTATATGAGTGCTTGAAGGTTCTGTTGAAAATGTACTGTACAGAATAGAATAGAATAGAATAGAATCAAACTTTATTTATCCCGAAGGAAATTCTTGTGCCAGGTTACATAGCGATACGGTACAATAAAACAATATGGAAAACAACAGAATGATAAAAATAAACTAGCGGATTTACAAATTTACAGTTAAAATATACAAATATGTAGGCAAATATACAGTCAGCGATATATAGTTTTTTCAATCTCTTCAGACAAACTACTGCTAAATGCCCTAAATGTAAATGTATGTGTACATCGCATTTTGGTTCACCTATGTGTGAAAGCAGTGACATTAACACTACGAAACTAAATCTGAAACTTGGGCCCTTTTGTAGAAATAAGTTTTTAGCGTCCAGAGAAAAAAATAAAAATACTGTACTTTTATGGAATGGTGGAAAGTACCTAAGTACAGTACTGTACAGTACTGGACTTAAGTACAAATCTGTTTTACTTTATACTATTTTATACTTCTACTCCACTACCCACTTCTCGAATGGCAAATATTGTACTTTTTCCTCCACTACATTTATCTGAGAGTTTGAGTTACTAGTTACTTTGCAGATTAAAATAAACAATACAAAATGAATGAATTGAATTGCAATTGAATTTATTATGAGGCTTCATTCACAAGCTACCCAACAGCATGTAAAGTAATATGAACACATTAATGCATGAATTATGATAATCCGATAATATAATATTATTCAGACATTATTCTGAAATGGGCCAATGAGGACTTTGATGCCAATACTTTTGTACTTTTACTTAAGTAACATTTTCAATACAGGGCTTTTACTTGTAACAGAGTATTTATAGTATTACTACTCTTAAGTAGTAATAACACAAAGATATTAGTACTTCTTCCACCACTCCTTTTATGCCGGTCCTCGATTACGGCAACATTTTATACTAATGCGCATCCGCCAAATATCTGCGGATAGCATGGTGCACTGAGGTTCATTGCTAATGCAAATATTCTGACACATCACTGCACTTTGTAAGCCAATATTGGCTGGCCCTCACTAGCCGGGCACCGGCTGAGCCCTTGTAGATTTTTTTATTGACTGTACTTCTTGGCATTTTACCAATCTACCAATCTTTGTAGGAGTGACTCTGGAGGCCATTCCCTTCGTTCCCAGGACTATCTCTTTTTATCTGTTCCCAATGTACGCATAGAGCTACGGCAAATGTTTTCAGCTATTCCCCCTTCGATGGGGAACTTGTTTCAGAGTGACCTAAAAAATAAGGAATTTGTTTCTTGAAATGTTTTGAAAACTTTCATCAAGGGCCTAGAGTAAGCCTCTATAGTCTGTAAATGTTTTTAGTATTGACTTTCCTGGTGTATCTCTAGGAATCTGATTATTATGTGTTTATATTGAAATTAGTTATTTGTTGTCTGTGGGAAATGTATGTGATTTGTGCTCTATTATCATGTCAGGACACTTTTGTAAAAGAAATTGCATTCTCAAAATTTTCGCCTGGTAAAATAAAATGAAAATAAATAAATTGAAAAAGAGGACATTATGTTGCCATATTAAAACACAACAAAGGGTTACCCCCTTTGTCTCAGTGGCTCAACCCTCTAGCATGCAAACCATGTTGGCAATTCGCCTTGAAGCGACCCAGGTTCGATTCCCACCTGCAGTCCTATGTTCCTGTCACTCTCTCTCTTCTGCAACCCACTTTGCGCTCTATCTTCACTCTCCGGTTAATACACCAAATTGATTGTAACAATAGTATAATTATCTTTTAACTAATTTGCTGCCTCAGGAGCTAATGGGTGATTCCTGGACCAAATCTTGGCCCAGTGATGGAAGATCCAATGCCTCTGGCGGATCAGGCAGTCCATTGTTGGTGAACCAGGCCCAGTGGTTCTTATGGTTTACAAACTTCAGAGTACAGATGCTTCATCAGAAATGTCATTTCCATTCCTCACTATCTTGACAAGAGGTTCATGCACCCATTGTTCCTGTGCTGTGGGAGGTTGAAAGGGAGGCCCAGGGGTAATCTCGGATCCAGAAGTTTGACAATGCTTGAACCGAACTTCTGGGGGGAGATAAGAGCAGAACGGTGTAGTTCTGCTCTTATCCCACCTATTATGCAGGCTACCAATCAATTCTGAAAGTTGTTCTATTAACCTTGTACCACAGTGATATATTGCTGCCTCTCCTTCAACAAATGTACTCTTTGTAAGTCGCTTTGGATAAAAGCGTCTGCCAAATGCCCTAAATGTAACCTTGCAATTGTAAATGCTTGAATCATGTGCTATTCTTATCTTTATGCACCACAGTGATGTATTGCTGTCTCTTTCTACAAATGTAGATTGTAAGTCATTTTCGATTAAAAGTGTCTGCCAAATGTCCTAAATGTAAATGTAAATGAGTAGCAAGTACAAGGGATAGCACTCCGCTCAACTTCTGCTCTGCCAAGTCCCAACTCTTCTCTGTTCCGGCACCACAGTGGTGGAATGAGCTCCTGGCTGACGTCAGGAGGGCAGAGTCGCTCACCAGCTTCCGCAAGAGACTCAAGACCAACCTGTTCAGAGTTCACCTGGACTCTGCATGACCTCCCCCCAGCCTTCCCTCTCCTAAATTGTATGTTCTCAGATGTTGGTAATACACTCAGAATGGCACTTCACTTCTGAACTTCTTTTACCCCATCTATTATGCAGGCAACCTAGCCATTATGAAACTTCTATTAGCCTCGCAACTATGCTTGAAATGCTTGAAACCTGCTCTATTCTTATCTTTATGTACCACAGTGATATATTGCTGTCTCCTTCAACAAATTTACTCTTTGTAAGTCGCTTTGGATAAAAGCACCTGCCAAATGCCCTAAATGGATATGCATAATATGATTTTAACAAATGCATTTATACAGTGGCCAGACTCATACACAGGTTTGATTTTAAACATTTACAGACATGTTGTCTAAGGACGTTGGTGTCTGGACAGGACGTTTTAGTTTGTTGTCCCACCGGCTACGGGAGGTTTAGTTTATTCTAGCAGTGCTGACCTGGTTTGTGTTCGTGGCTGGCCAAGAAGGATAAAGACAATGGCAAGACGATGCTATCCTTTTAGTTATCAGTCCTTTATTCACAAAAATGGAATGAATATACTGAGTGTGAGATCGCTAATGGGAACATTGCCATTGTTGTGCCCTTCGGATGCCATATTATTAATTAGACCTCCAATACGACCAACTATGGCAACACGACACTGATAACGCTGTCCAAGAATCTTGCAATCGGTGGGCATTGTCTCCTATGTCAATAGGTCCCATTAACTCTTCTAAGGCAAGAATGGAGTCTGGTTTCACGTCCGAGCTTTTGCCGAGTACTAATTTGTTTTTGTCTTTTAATGACCGAAGCCATGACAACATAATCTACAGATATACTGTATATATAAAAATGTTTTGGTCCCTTCCAATCGCTGGTCAGCCATATCACGTTTGTTGCGGTTCCACCAGTCAGACTGTTTCCAGTCGAGACCCCACCCCCAGGAACATGGGGATTAGTCTAAACTAATTTGTGAAAGAAAGAGAAGCGCCCCGTTCACACAGATTTGAGCTTGTCTGCCATGAGACTTTAGAAGATAATCTAAAGTCTGATTTGTGAGACTTGCCCTGGGAAAATTCTGGTGGCGGTCCTCCCAAACATACTTTTTGTCACCTGGAGAATATGCCCCCAAGTTTTGCAGTGGGCACATGCCAGCTAACTGGTTATCCAAGTATCCAGAGAACTCAAGGAGTTCCTCCAGCAAGGGTTCTGGTAGCCTACCGTCTGTCTTCTTTCCTCTTCCCAGTACGCATTGCTTTGGATTTGTAACCATTACCACTGCCGTGATAGTTGACAAGCCACTGACTTCATTCACTGCCCAATAAGAAACAACCCAGCTCATCATGAACCATTGTATCCAATATGAGATTCCTCAGGACTTTGTCTCAGATCAAGGCCCGCTGTTCAACATTTCTAGTGGAAACCCCACCAACAGTAAATATGATTTCGCTTTTTGTTTTCAGTTCAGATATATACACTCACCGGCCACTTTATTAGGTACACCTGTTCAACTGCTCATTAACGCAAATATCTAATCAGCCAATCACATAGCAGCAACTCAATGCATTTAGGCATGCAGACATGGTCAAGACGATCTGCTGAGGTTCAAACCGAGCATCAGAATGGGGAAGAAAGGTGATTTAAGTGACTTTGAACGTGGCATGGTTGTTGGTGCCAGACGGGCTGGTCTGAGTATTTCAGCAACTGCTGATCTACTGGGATTTTCACGCACAACCATCTCTAGCGTTTACAGAGAATGGTCCAAAAAAGAGAATGGCCAGACTGGTTGGAGCTGATAGAAAGGCAACAGTAACTCAAATAACCACTCGTTACAACCGAGGTATGCAGAAGAGCATTTCTGAACGCACAACACGTCGAACCTTGAAGCAGATGGGTTACAGCAGCAGAAGACCACACCGGGTGCCACTCCTGTCAGCTAAGAACAGGAAACTGAGGCTACAATTCGCACGGCCTCACTAAAATTGGACAATAGAAGATTGGAAAAACGTTGCCTGGTCTGATGAGTCTCAATTTCTGCTGTGACATGCAGACGATAGGGTCAGAAAGCATGAATCCATCCTGCCTTGTATCAAAGGTTCAGGCTGGTGGTGGTGGTGGTGTAATGGTGTGGGGGATATTTTCTTGGCACACTTTGGGCCCCTTAGTACCAATTAAGCATCGTTTAAACACCACAGCCTACCTGAGTATTGTTGCTGACCATGTCCATCCCTTTATGACCAGTGTACCCATCTTCTGATGGCTACTTTCAGCAGGATAACGCACCATGTCACAAAGCTCAAATCATCTCAAACTGGTTTCTTGAACATGACAATGAGTTCACAGAATACTCAAAATAGGCACATCCACAATTCTACCAGATCTCAATCCAATCAGAGCACCTTTGCGATTGGTGCAGCCGACAAATCTGCAGCAACTGCGTGATGCTATTGTTACACCTGGCTCAGATGTGCAACAAATGAAGGAGGTCCACACAGTATGTTGCAATGATCACTGAATTTATTACTAACTAAATCCGGTGAAGTGGCCGCTGAATGTATATATACACTATATGGCCAAATGTCAGTGGATACCCCTACTAATTATTGAGTTCAGGTGTTTCAGCCATACCCATTGCTAACAGGTGTATAAAATCAAGCACATAGCCATGAAATCTCCACAGACAAACATTTACAATTCAGAATGGTTCGTAAAGAGCTCAGTGAAATTTCTGCCCTACAAGCCTCACATCACCATGCGCAATGCCAAGTGTCGGTTGGAGTGGTGTAAAGCACGGCTCAACTGGACTCTGGAGCAGTGGAAACGCGTTCTTTGGAGTTATGAATCACGCTTCACTATCTGGCAGTCTGATGGACGAATCTGGGTTTGGCGGATGCCAGGAGAACATTACCTTCCAGAATACATAGTGCCTACTGTAAAGTTTGGTGGAGGAGGGATAATGGTCTAGGGGGTTTCTCAGGGTTTGGGCTAGGCCCCTTAGTTCCATCCGAGCCAATTGGGTGCTTCCAACTTTGTGGCAACAGTTTGGGGAAGGTCCTTTGCTGTTCCAGCATGACTGTGCCCCTGTGCACAAAGCAAGGTCCATAAAGACACGGTTAGACGAGTTTGGTTTGGAGGAACTCCATTGGCCTGCACAGAGCCCTGACCTCAACCCCATTGAACACCTTTGGGAGGAATTAGAACGCTGATTGCGAGCCAGGCCTTCTCGTCTAACATCAGTGCCTGACCTCACAAATGCTCTTTTGACTGAATGGGCACAAATAAAAACATTTGTCGTCTTTTTTTCAAATTTTTCATTTCGGTAAAACAGCAAACATGCCTTTTGGCCTGGATATTGTGCTGTGAGAAAGTATACATCTCACTGGCGCTGAAATAGGTTTTCTTCTTGTTCTCTGGTATATTGAGAATTGCATCCCTAATGTTGGATACTGCCACCTTCTGGAGTAATTTGGCCCTTTGTCCATTCTCTACCTAAAGTCTAATTGATAACCATGCTTTACAAAAAATCTTACCCAACATTCACCCAATTAATTATCCATTTAGAAGAATAGAATAGAATAGAATAGAATAGAATTTATTAGCAATCTGCAACACTTAATGCAAATGTATCTGTTTCCACTTCTATTTATCTGGGCCACATTTACCTCACTTGCCTGTCAATCACAGGTGCGTGAATTGCAACCGTGTTCAATGGCGGAGAAACATAGGCAGGGAGGTGGATGCTTTTTTTGGTTTAGTTTCAAAATCTTGCTCTCTTCTGCTCTTGTCTGCACTCTGTCTTTACAATTCTCTAATCTTACCTACAAGAAATAAAAACAAAAACAAATTAGACATATTAGAAAAGGTTAAAGGACAATGAAGGTGAACTGAATAACTGCAGTTATTTTTTGGATTCACACAGAGTCTGGCTCCAGTGCAGTTGTGCCAAGAATTGCAAGTATAGGCAGCAGCAAAAAAAAAATCTTTGTGTTGAGTCAACACTTCTATCTTGTTGGGTTTCCTTTCTCCGCCTATGTTTGAACAAGGTCAGGTGACAGGGACTGCACAGTATTTGTGAATGAACAGGTTTTCTCACTGTTTGTGAATCTGTGTGTGTGTGTGTGTGTGTGTGTGTGTGTGTACATGCCTGTTAAGGGGTGTCTATTCATACATTCCTGCCTCCCACAGTAATCTGAAACCAGTGCAGGGAGGAAGGGGAGTGGGATGGGGGAGGGGGCGGAGAGAGAAAAGGAGGGCAGAAGTTCACAGACTTCTAGTTATGTGGACAATGCATCTTAAAACACATTCTCAACAACCACACACCAGGCACCAAGATCAAAACAAAAGTGAATGAATGAACAGGAGGCATGCCCAAAGCTCTATAGGTAATACCAGGAACACTTTGGAAAAATAATGAAATAAATTCAATTAAATTAATTATAGAAACTAATTGTTGGATTACTTGCTATCTGAACTATCTGAAAAAAAGAGAATGTGAAAAGGTCTTACAAAGCAGAACATACAATCAATAATTCAATAGATTTTAGATTCATTTGATTTTTATTGTATTGAAATTGATCAACTATCTCACACCACATACAGTGTATATATATATATATATATATATATATATATATATATATATATATATATATATATACCTATATACCTATATACCTTTATACCACCCTCACACCATACCACCCTGGCTATGTCTGGTTTGTGTCTGGTTGCATCCGTCCCTCCATCCTGTGACCTACAGGCATTTAACCTTTGACCTGCAGCGCCAATATTAACTCTTGTCCAATTGTCCCAGAGTAGCAGACTTCCCCTGGCCTAGGCCCTGAGAACATTCCTGCAGCCCTGTTGCGAGGAGAGACTCTTGTCACAGCACTGACCTCCTCTATGGTCTGGGGTTACCCTTGATCTTCCCCACACACACACACACACACACACACCCCCCACACACACACACACACACACACACACACACACACACACACAATAGATAACTGATATGCATAGATGGATGCATCCGTGCATATATATAGCAATGTGTGCAAACATACAAATACTACACACCAGACATTTCCTCCAGGGCGGCTGTAGCTTCTGGTCTGTTCCAGGAGATGAGGGCCACCCAGTCTGCAAGTCATTCTGGAGCTATAAATCAAGCACCATTTGAAAATCACAATTCACATAATATATATGTTTAATTATATTTATTATATTTAGATATTCAGCTAAACATGTTCATGCAAAAACAGTATTTTCAACAGCATTCAATAACCTCCACTAATAAAACGTATCTGTTGGTTGTGTCCGACTCTGTCTGACAATTTCAACCATTTGTTGAAATTTCAACCATTTGTTGAAATAAGTCTGACTTATTTCAACCAAATGTATGCTAATTATTTGCACCTTATTCGGTGGTCAGCAAGAGTGTGCTGGGTTTGAGGCTGACCACTGCCACCAGGAGGAAGGGCCCATGTAGTGTTTGTTCTCCCAGTGTCCATGTGGGTTTCCTCTGGGTGCTCTGGTTCCCCCACACCACAAAACATGCAAGATAACATTTGTGTCCTGCGCATAGCCAAGCCAAGGACAGGAAAATCTGGAGTTAGCATTTTCCCACACCTACATTAACGATTGGCTGCTCTACAGGTTTAGCAAGTAGGAAGCATGAACAACAACTAGGGTAAAAAGAACACTTTAATGATGTGAAACATGCCAATGTCTTCAGCATACTATACATTAGTCTGATTGGTGCATTATATGCACCCACACCAATGGTTTGTAGTGCTCTTTGGCAAACAATTAATGTTATATTCTTATACAGAATACAGTGATAATTTGAAAAACTGCCATATTGCCTAGATTCATTGATGACCCAACTCAAAAGCATCCATCAAATATAACTGCATAAATATTTGTACAAAAATAATGAGTCTTGTTGAGTCTAGGCTGCTATGGTTTGTGAAAAGATGCTATGGTTTGGCTCACATTTCATGTAGCAGTGAAAGTCAGCCTTAATTCATTAATATGTGGAAGGCAAACAACCATATTCCAATGGCAATATCTAGGCTAGAAAGCTCTCTTAATTATCAAGGAAGAAACCTTGAGAAAGAACACAGAGTGAGTGACTTCAACCGTTATGGACGTGGTTATCAGCCCCATAGCTATGGGTCAGTAGGTGCCTACTCTACCTTTCAGTCGGTTCAGAGGGCCCTCTAGGCCCGCGCCATACTAGAGCCGAGAGCTCTAGTATGGCGCGGCCGTGTCTAGATTGTGTGTTTTTTATTTGTATTTGTATTTTATTCAGCATCTTCTTTTGCACAAATGTATCGGCACTAACAACATACAAGCGAGATACACTTCTGGACATTAACTTTGGTTCTGGGATACTTTTTGCATCGATCCCGAATGACCGTCGGAGATAGTACGTGCAAGCTACAACAACAACAGTGGCGAGGCCTCTCCAGGGAAACAAAGAAGGAAACACAGAGGGAAACAAATCGGGGTTCGGCACAGACTGAGAGTCCAAGCCCACCTCTGCCCAGCATCCTTCTAGCTAATGTCCAGTCCCTGGAAAATAAGTTAGATAATATTAGGGCGAGGATTCGATTCCAACAGGACATAAGGGACTGTAATATTTTTGTCCGATTTTGGCCGATCTAAAGAAAGCCATGCCAAACTTCTGTCAGCACATTAAGTGTGCTACCAGGGGAAAGAAATAACTTTGGACCAC
Source organism: Coryphaenoides rupestris (assembly GCA_002895965.2). NCBI lineage: Eukaryota > Metazoa > Chordata > Actinopteri > Gadiformes > Macrouridae > Coryphaenoides > Coryphaenoides rupestris. Next base: position 717,343 of record PIJE02000081.1, on the reverse strand, counting down.
TGCTACACACCATTCAAGAGAGGCTACAAGCCTCTCGTCCCCCGTTCAGCAAGTCGGCTGCCAGAGTATAAACAAAGGATAGTACGGGAGGCAGTAGTGACGAGGGAAGTAAAGTGGTGGTCCGACCAAATTGATGTCGATATTCGGGACGCCATGAGCGACTTTGACTGGGAAATGTTCCGATCCAGCTCCAGTGACATCAGCGAGTTCATGGACATGGTTATGAGCTTCATAGCAATGCTAGTGGACACCCCCATCATCCCCACGGTTAAAATTAGATCCTTTTCTAATCAAAAACCATGGGTCGATGGATCCATCCGCGCCACCCTGAATGCCCGTAGGATACTGCTGCCTACAACTCCAGCCTTGTATCCGGCCGCATGGACAAATACAAAGCGAAGGTGAAGGACACAAAGAGGTGGTACAGAGACAGAATGGAGTCGCAGACGCCTATGGCAGGGGCTACGGACTATCACGGACTCTGGGGCAGAACCCCCTTAACTGTAAGTGCCGACACCTCCCTCGCGGACGATCTGAACTCATTCTATGCGTGGTTCGAGGCTAGCAACAACACTGCTAGCGGAACGGTAGCTAAAGTGAGTTCCATTGCTAGGGACGAGCACACTCTCTCTGTGACCGAGCACAATGTGAGGAGGGCTCTGATGAGTGTGAACACCAGGAAAGCTGCAGGTTCTGACGGCATATCTGGAAGAGTACTAAAGCTAACAGGCTAGCTCCAGTGTTCACCACAATATTCAACCTCTCCCTGGCCGTGGTCCCAGCCTGCTTCAAGTGGTCCACTATTGTCCCTGTGCCCAAGACTGCCTCTCCAACATGCCTGAATGACTACCAACCAGTGGCCCTCACCTCGGTGGTCATGAAATGCTTTGAGAGGCTGATCAAGGCCTACATCTGCGCCTTCTTACCTCCCTCCATGGACCCGCTGCAGTTTGCCTACCGTCCAAACAATCCACAGACGATGCTGTCTCCCTGTTGTTTATTGACTTTAGCTCCGCTTTCAACACCATAGTTCCAAGTAGATTAACTAACAAGCTGATTCAGCTGGGTCTCAACACCTCCCTGTGCGCCTGGATCCTAAACCACCAGGCCCCAGGTCCGTCAGGGATGGGCAAACACACATCCAGACCCCTCACCCCTGAAAAACAGGATCCCCCAGGGTTGCATCCTCAGCCCCTACTCTACTCCCTGTACACACATGACTGTGTGGCCAGGTCTAGCTCAACACCATCGTCAAGTTTGTGGATGACAACAGTGGTGGTGGGCCTGATCTCCGGTACAATGAGAAAGTCCTACCTAGAAGGAAGTTACTAACCTGTCACTATAGGTGCCAAGACAGCCTCAGAGATGATAATTATATTACATGAGGCATCACAACATTTAAAGTAATGGACCAAACGACATAATGATCAGTTCATGAGTAATTCAATTCTCAAGTAATTCTGACATTGGAGGAAATAGAAATGTATTCTGCATATAATTAGATGGCCACCATAAAAAACCAATAGAATAATTTCGAAAATGGTAAAATGATATCAGAAATGAATCGATCTCAGTGGTCTGATGCAAATCCTTTGTATACCTACTAGTCTAGTAGCCTGTTGAAATTTGGCTTTAAGTACTTGCAAAATTTCACATACAGTTTCAATTAAGTATTTGAAACAATATTTAGAAATCAGAATACAAAAAAGCTCCATAAAAACTAAGAAATCTATGTATGTACTTTCTTTCATCTCTTACGCATATGTCACCTAAGTTTGAATTATTTTGTTGGTCTTTATGTATTCTTTGTTTCTTCCCCTAGATGTCCTCAGTTATTCTTTTTCTTTTTGGGGATTTGATTGTTTTAACACCTGTGGTTGATTGTTTATCATTCCCTCCTGTGTATTTAAATGTCCTCTATTATACCAGCCATTTCACAATTGCCAAGTGAGCTACTGTCTAGTGACAACACAAGTGTGAAATGTCCACCTAGAATGTATGCTGACTAGATCAGTTTGTTGGTACAGTCCACTGGATAGGCTGGTAGACTGATCTAGTAATACATCTAGGTGGACATTCCCACTTGTGATGTCACTAGACGGGAGTCACATGGGCAATGTGTGAAACGGCTTGCAATGGCTAATCACCACTCACACCTGGTGGTATAATATGTCCCTTTAAGCTCTAGGTTTTGTTTGCCCTTTGTTGCGAGTAAGTGTCTTAGTTATTGATCACCCTGTTTGTTTTACTCTAGCAAAATCTGCCAGCTGCTGATCTATATCTATAAATATATTTGAGCACTGAATTAACCATCACATTTCTAGTTTTATTGTTTCCGCAGGAAGTATCCACATGGAACCCACCAAGGTCAAGGCACTAGTCAACTGGCCCCTGCATACGAACTGGAAGCGGTTGCAGCGGTTCCTGGGTTTCCTCAAGTTTTACATTTTCATTCAGGGCTATAGCACTCTGACTTCCTTTCTGACTTCCCTAGCCTCCTGTTCAATTATCCTTCATCTGGTCTCCTGTGGCAGAAAAGACCTTCAATGAACTGAAGCATTCGGGTCCACCCCTGCTCCCATCCTGACTCCTCCGGCCAATTCGTAGAGGTGGATGCCTTCGGACTGCGGGAGTGGGTGGTATCCTGTCTCCATGTCCGACTTGGCCAGTCCTCCATGCCCTGCACTCTTTTCTTCTAGCTGGCTCCTGCAGAGAGGGAATTATGACATTGGCAACGAGGGACCTTCTGGCAGTGAAGCAATAGAAGTGGCACACATCATGATTCAACATGTTTTTCCGCATTCCGGACTTCCCTCTGACATTGTTTTTCGGACTGTGGCCCCCAGTTGTCCTCTCATTTTGGAGGGCCTTCTGCAAGCTTCTTGGTACATCAGCCAGCTTTCAGTCTGTCAAAGGCCAAAAGGCAAAGTGCCCAACGAAGACCAGAGGCCTGAACTACAAAGCAGGATTTGGGGGATTGCGAGGCAACTTCAGGTTTAAGAACCAACGAAGGTCGATTCACTTTTTACCCGGGTACATCTTCACGCTAACATATGCCAAAGCGCCTAACCTACTCCGGAACAGGTCATCTTTGAGAATGACAAGCTCAATGCGTAAAAGCACAGCCTACTGACTCAAAGAATCAATTTTCTTGGAAAATGGTAACACCATTCCGAGAACATCCATGGACCGTGGTGCACAAAATATGTAACACATTAATTTAATGGAATACACAATTGTAAAATATGCGGCTTTGGTAGACTTCATGTTTCCAATCCCTTATACATGAGCACACTCATGTCAGCAGGTCTTGGATTGTCATCTGAGAGCTGTTCCCCGGCACCACCCTGGCCAGAAGGTGGGTGTCTACACGTGATATTCCTCTCCGTGTCAAGTCTCACAAGTTGCCCTCCCCCCCTTCCCCCCCGAATCACAGAAAGATTATAGGCAATTGGGAGTCACACCCATTCATTTCCTATGGCAGCCATTTTAGACCCAGAACAAATGAACAAAATGTTTATTAGCATTATATTGAAGAGAATTATTAAAATATATAGATTCAAATTAATAAATATATAGAGAAGCAAAAGTAAAATTAAAGTCAAATGTGACCCCTGTAAATAGTTTCAGTAAAATTTGTTGTGTACTGTAAATTGTTGTATTTATTAGAATTTTGTTCATTGGCTAGTGTCAGTCCCTGCTCTCTGACTCCATCACTAAGTGTGCAGTACAGGTTTTCAACCTCTCAATTGCCTCCACCCACCAATTGACTTGTGATTGTAATTTCAGGTGTGAAATAAAATAACATGTTATAGTATAACATACAGTTACATGTTATAGACATGTTATAGTGTAACAATACTGATTTTCTTCAATCAGATTCGAAAATGAGCACATGTGAAAAATGTCACATTTGAAAAATGTTCTACTGCCTTTGCCTCTTTTACAACCAGTAAAATCCCTGACTGTGTGCATGTACTATCCAAATGAATACTAAAATAGTAGTTGAGTTTGGAAGCTTCTGCAGCTTTCCTTGTTTCTGTGGTTTTCCTGGTACTTTTTTTTTATTTCAAAAGAAGCCCAAAGTATATTCTGAATAAAAGACCTGAATGTGGTCATCTTTCAAAAGACTGGGGACAGTCTTGATTCTGTGCACGCACTTCAATTGAGATTTTGCACACGAGGCAAGAAATCCATAGAACAGTTGTTGAATGTTGATTACTTGATACAAATGTTGTTGTGGCCGTCATGTCTATGTGTGCAGCTACAACAGCTTTCTGGACAATGGTGCGACTTCACAAAGGGAGCACCAGAACACACACTCAAACAATTACTGAGCGTCTGGGGAAGGCCCCTACCTCCAGCCCTCTCCAATCCACCCAGACACACTGATACATACAGCTGTTTGTGAGCGTGCTGCTAATGAGGGAATAAGGAGGTCATCTCTCTTCACACAGAGGGCCCTCCTGGTGAGGCCTGTCTCAGAATGACCACGCTTCAAGACACAACACGCTTCAAGTTGATCATGTGTATGCAACAGGGTCAGGGAAGTGATTGGGCTAGCGTGAGAACGGCTCGTGACAGAGGGGTGCAAGAAAAATGATAATTTCATGTAAGCATACGGTACCAGGCGCTCTATATCGGCGACGCGAGGCTGGCCACATGCTTGCTGTTTGTTACAGCAGCAGGTAGCCATTTAAACATAACTGTGGCAAAATGTTCTCATGATGACCCATCAAATGTGTTTACCTGGTTTCTCAACTGATGCAAGCACTACTACATGAGAAACTTACATTGATAACTTTGACTAAAATGTACATCTGAACTGTGTTTTTACCCAAACACCATATACAGTACTGTATATTACACATCATTGTCAAGATGCCATTTTTCACATACTGTTTCTGAGTAAAATATACATCTCACACACAATTACACTGGTCTGCCTTCTTGTTGTGTCATGTTGCAGTGAGAAACAGGCTGAGGGCACTAGAGGACACAGAAGAGTTATGTACAAGGAGGTTGAAGGTAGAGAGGAGAAGAAGAATAAAGGTAAGGCGCAAATCTCTCTGGCTAGTACTTTATTTCTTCACACTTGTGTCTAAAGTTGTCAACACAGAAGCAATGCGCTTCGACACTAGGTTGGGCGTTCAGAATATAGTCAGATTGGCAACACCTCCCATTCGCTTTATATTGGATATATATTATACAATATTGCATGGAGCAAAGGATGCATGTGGGAGGGGGCTCACAAAAGTTGAACTTCAATTACATTTATGTAAATGGGTGTGTAGTGCGGCGTGCTTTCGGCAATTGTGATTGGACAATCGACATTCAGCGAATACTGACTCACCCAGCAACTAGAGAGGGCGAGGGTAAAAGCGTCTGCCAAATGCCCTATATGTAAATGGATAATGGGTAGGGTTGGGCATTAACACTCAACAGCTGTCTCAGGCCACGTTGGTGAAATCCTCCTTCCAACCACCAATTATGGGAATGTGATATGAAACAAGCCATGTGATATCTCAGGCCTGCAGCCATGTTGTCACTCAGATGCTCACTGCTCCACCTGGCTGTCCAGGGACACAGTGGCCCACATTTGTCAGGACAGTGCAATTGCATTTTATGTTCAGACTGGTCTCTCCTAAATTTGGGTTGAGCTTGGCAGTGGCAAGAATTACAGTTGTCCCAATCCAATTAGGTACGGCAAAGTCTAGAGCTTTACCAATGTTCCGTGCTCTATCAGCCCGACACCACATTAGATATGCAATGTATTGGGGAAAATAGAGCATGGCAGAGCATACCTGCCTTCTCATTTGAGTCTGTCCACATGAATGCATGTAGCATTTTGTTGTACTCGTGTACAGAGTTGTAGTGCTGCCAGGGTGAGGCCAGAAAGTCTTACTCCCCCAAATATTCCTCCCAACACAAGCTGCCCTCTTTGAGCACAAGAGGAGGTCAGTTCTCCAAGCTTGCTTCATTGCTTGGAAGCGAGCAATCTTAGCGCAGCAGAACAGCTGCCAATCTGACTTGGGTGCGGACCAAAACAAGCGGACCCAGTGAGAATGCAATCTGGCTCAATGGACTGAAACAACTCACTTTGGTAGCCAAGTAAGCTAAGCATGCTAATCACATAGGCTACAGTGTTGAAATAACGGGTAAATAAGCACCTGACTCAAGGCAGCGTGGCTTCGTAGTCTATCACTATCAAGCTGCGGCGAAAGGGAGCCATCTTCCAGCACCAGGCCTTTCCCTGACGGCAACGATGGTCGCAGGTGGGGCTCAGCAGATGACGGGGACTGCAGCACAGCAACTGCTACAATAAATCGTCCGCTGGAACCAGCCTGCAGCAGCTCATGTCCAGCTGCACCTCTGCCAGCCAGCACAGTGACCCAAGGTAGGTACGGCAACGTGTTGCGCAATTTCACAGGCATGACATAGCAATGCTGGAATACACAGGCCAAGGACATTCCAGCAGATGCCGGTAATGAATACCACCGCCATTAAACTCAACAGAAGAAGAACTGAGAGGATGGACTGAGAGGAGCTCGCTTATTTCTGAATCTTTCCAATTTGTGAAAAAAGGAGCTAGTTTGCAAACAAAACAAGTTGTATTGATATTGAATCACCCGAAAAGCATTGGCGCCTTAAGATAAACAGTCACGGATACAAAGACATCGGCAGCGAAAGCTTGTGATTGATTCGGTCGCTCCACACGAAAACATGGTGCTCAGGAGGTAGAGCAGTTGACCGAACCATCAAACCAGAAGTTTGCTGGTTCGATCCCTGGCTCCCCCTACCTATTCTCAACAATCTATACGTTTACATTTACATTCACATTTACATTAGAACTATAACTTCACCATTTACATCATACATACACTTAATACTTATATTATATACCTATATTCACTACAAATGATTTACATTACAGTACATTGTTTGCCACAGAGCAGACTGTGAATGACGTAGCATACTGCGTGATGCTACAATATGTAACTGAACGATACGGGCAGTTTGTTCAAGTTCCTTAACTTATCAGCAAAACTGATTTCTCCACACTGAGTGCATGGTGTTTGCATCCGGTCGGAGCCATGGAAATACATAGTTGCCCCATGTTGGAGTAGTTTTTGCTGCCCTTCTTTGACTTTGGTTGTTCAGGTTGTGGATTCCATTATGGTTTCTGTACTGGGCAGTGTTTGTTGAGCCTGTGGCGGTGGAAGGTTTTCCAGTTTTTTCACTGGTTTACAAGTCATGCACTTCGTCTAGACTGCCATATCGACAGTCCTGGATTGGAGAGGATTAAGAGTGTTTTACAGAGTGAGTATTTTAGGATACATATGATTTAATTACAAATATTTCTATTTGATAAACATATATAAGATAATGTGTACAAGTATCTGTTTTGCTACAATACAATTTAGCATTGTACGTTGCTTTTATGAGCAGCAACGATTTAATGATTCACGATGAACTTCATATTTCTTTGAACTACAACTATGCTCCATAACCTTTGCATTTCTTTCTAAGAGACATTTCATGATAATGGTTCCTTTTAAAGGAACAACAAAGAACATACATAAAACAATGTGAGAACGCAATTATGTGACCATTAACAAATACAACCATAACAAAAGTTAAAGTCGCTCAGGTAGGTCATACCAAGGACATCATTCAATACCAGTTTTGTTTGAATAAATAAAGAGTAAGGCTGGATAAGTGATACGCTTTTCAAGCAAGTGAGTCAGACAGATTTTACCTAGGTCAGTATATCAAGGCAGAATCCAATATTTACATGATGGTTTGTAATCCAGTTTGGAAAAGAGGTGAGAGACATCTGTAATATATAATCAAAAAGTTACATTTCAGATGCATATCAGTCTACATGATCTACATGAAGTCTTTAAACTTTAATGTGTTGCACATGTGGTGAATGTTGCTCTGACATCATTACAGTGTATATGAATAATCACATTTCGCTGTACATATTTATACATGAAAACACAACGAAATTGCACTTTTATCCCAAACTTACATATACTGTATAATAGGAGTTGTGCAACTGGAGCAGCACACATAATTAGTTTGGGGGTTTTTTCAACACCACAATAATTTTGTTACAAAATGTAAATGACACTAATGGAAAACAATGATGGGAAATGTGACGCTTTTTACACGTTAAAATGTATATTTCAAACTAGTTGCTTAAGTAAAACGACTCACTGAAAGAATACTGTTCAGAGGGAAGCGAAAGGGGAAGTGTGAGGGGATAGCCTCCTATTTTTCCCCAACAGTGAAAGAGACTGATTGTCTGTATCCTTCTCTCGCTTCCTCAGACAGCCTTGCATGCAAAGAAAATAGAGAAAGATTTAGAGAGAAAGAGAGTAGGGCTTTAGGGAAAGCAGTTTCGCTCTGCAGCTGCTCCAGTGGATGCCTTTGGATTACATCAGAGTGGCTGAGAAAAAAAAGGAGGCAGGAGGGAGACAGAGGACAGAGAAAGAAAGAGAAGAGTGAGTCGGAGTGGGAGACACACTTCAAACATCAGACATTTTTTGACTGCTTGCTTTCTTTTACTTTTCTTTTGCTTTCTTATACTTAAGTGCACACGCACACGCGCACACACATACACAGACACACAGACACACACACACACACAAAATAAATCAATACATCAATAAATTATCCAGTCACCACACACATGCCCTTCTGCCAACTACTTTACTAGTAGTTGGCTACCATGCTTTAATTTTAACCACTGCACACACTGAATTGGAAGCCACAGGGTAACTTAAACCTGGGATTTGATTTTTCCTTCCATATTGCCAATCAATAAATGTGAAAAATAAATGGGTATTATTTATGTTCCAATGAAGGATCCAAATGACTATGCCCACTGCAGATTCTAGAATTTTTCCCATTCCACCTGAATGATATTTTGCATAAAATATGAATTACACTAATGCTTTATTGTAAAGTATGTTGATAATAAGTTGAAACTGGTGTTACGGGTGCTACAAGAATTGATGTAATGCAGTGTTATGTAGTTATTCATGCTAGCACAATGTAATGTGTCCTGCATCTACACTTATACTTACACTTACACTTATTGAAGATAAAGCGCGAGAGGCTATTACCCCTAAATACACTTCTTTCAGCGTAATGCAATGTGCAGGTATTATGACTAATTTGTTGTTTTTATTTGTTTTCTGTAGAGCTTAAGTAAACCTGTTATAGTGCCACTTCCCGGTTGGCCTACTACACCATTTCAGTCACAGAAAGACACGGTCGGTAAGAAGACACAATACTATTAGGCCTATTATTGAGAAATGAATACCTTAACTTAAAGCAATAATAGCGGCCAAAACAACAAAACAGCTGAAGAGCATCGTACATGATGACCAATAACCACATCTTGACAACGTTGACATGTTTTAACAGGTTATTGGGTATTAAAAACTGCGTGGGATTTTGTTTTGCTGTTGCAGATTTGAAGATGTTCTCTGGGGTTTTGATGGTGGTGCTGCTGGCCCTGATCATGTGCAGACGGGTCTTCTGGCATGGAATATGCCTGGTCATTGCTCAGAAGTGGTTTAGCACGCCAGTGAAGCATAAAGTAGTAATTAATAAAGCTGGTTGAGAACAAATCACTGACTGAGCCAATCATTTTATTAAGTTGTCAGTGACAATGTCTTGTACACATCAAGCTCAAGGTAAGAATAAAGATACGTTCAACAATGGGTTTGTTTACCAGGGGTCACTCAGGAGAGACAGCTGATGGCTATACACATTGAACAGAGACCCTCATCGTAAGAAATGTAACTAGTCAGCAATAAATGTAGCTAGTTACCAATAAAACCCACTACCTGCTAAAGTGATGGATGGATGATTACCGATCATCTTAGTCAAATCTATGATGATACTTGTATGTCGCTTTGGACGAAATGTATATTTAGTATATGACGAAATGTAACTTGCAACATCATGGCTTGCTACATGTTTACAATGTATGGTAATGAAAGTGTTAACCATGGGAAACCCAACAGTGTTTATAAAGAGCTGAAAGACAGTCTCTTGCAGTCACAAGACAGTTGTCTCTGCTGCCACCTACTGAAATAATGACAGAAAGAACTGGAAACCCCCTAATATCTGATCCAGCAGTCTTACTGTGTTATAGCAGAACCTCTGGGGGAAAACGGTGGAGTTACGCCTTGTTTCCATAGTGGATATACTCAACTGAAAAAAAATCTTGACATTTTAGGTTTAACTTTTTCAGGTATTCTGTTAACAGAGCATTTTTTTTGCATTCGCTTAGTATTATTTGTGTAATGGTAGGCTTGTGTTGTGTAAAAAGCTGCAATAATAAAACTGGCTGTTCCCTTGCATGGTTGACACCGCTGTCGGTGTATGAATAGGTAAATGAGAGGCAATGTAAAGCGCTTTGGATAGAAGCGCTATATAAATGCAATCCCTTTACCATTGACCATCGTCGTGTAAGTAAATACTGGCAAAGAACAAAGTACAAACAATACAAACTTTCAGGTCATTCACGTTTCTAACGTCCCAAGTTTTAGAACAAACATGTTTTTAAAAAGTACAACTTGGTCAAGGTCGTACACTAAAGTGCAATTCCTGCCCTCAGACTATGTGGGGCCATATAAGGCCATAAGTGTTGTGTTTTGGACAAGAAAATCAATGAATCCTGTAAGAGTGTGAAGGAGTACTAATGCATATATAAACCAGAAGTTAACAACAAAACAAGTAACATGAGCACCATTAACAACAAAACAGTTACACCTCGAAGTGGCATTGCTCGAGAGTTCCTTGAGAGTGGGTGGAACAATGAGACAGGTGAATGCTGTAGCCTCACACAACTCAGATGGAACCACACAATAGTGCCGTTTAGGTTGTCACAGGCTACCATGTCGTCCTTGCTCTCTGGACCACAGCAAAGGCACCACAACTTCTCAGCTGTTCTTCCTGCGCTTCGATGGTACTGTGTTAGAGGTTTGCCGTGTTTTTTCCGGATTCCTTGCTGGAAGAAGAAATCTCTAGAAGTTTGCATTTGTCTTGCACCCTGAGTGAAGTAACCGTGAACCATAAGGGAGACACTCACACACTCTGGGCCTTTTGTGCCTTGACAGAACTTTATGTGTGTGTGTGTGGTGTGTGGTGTGGGGTGGGGTGGGGTGGGGTGGGAGGGGGGCAGCAGTAGCTCAGGAGGTAAGAGCGGGTTTGGCAACAGGAAGGTTGCTGTTTCGATCCCCGAGCTCCGCCGAGCTAAGTGTTGAGGTGTGCCTGAGCAAAACGCCTAACCCTAACTGCTCCTGACGTGTTGGTTGATACCTTGCTTGGTTGGCACCGCCGTCCGTGTATGAATGGGTGAATGTCAGGCAACTGTAAAGCTGTATAAAATGCAATCCATTTACCATGTGGACGCTGCCTCTTCCACAACAGATGCAGGTGCACTGTACTGTCCCGTATGGCGATGCCCAAACCAAAGGACATGTTGGGTTTATGATGAAGTCACACTGAATTATCTACAAGTGACAGTGAAGTTTCTCAGTCTGCACTTGATACTGTGTTAACCCCATTCTTGTCATTTTGTCTTCCCCATGCAGTAGATTTGCATTTGTTTATAGCACTTCTGTTGGGGTAACAAACTGCTTTCGCTGAAGACAGCGCAGGCTTGTGCAAGGCAGACACAAAGACTGAGCACAGATTCAACAATGTTGTCCTTCCAGTGTGGAAGTGATGCCAAGACGAGTCTCTCTGATAAACCTATATAAGAACGTCTTTCAACGAAGTGTGCCTCCTCTCCTTTGGTGAAACGTCTACTTAGTTTTGTAGGCACAAAACAGACAGTTAACCGCCATGTGTGTTCTCAGCACCTGACTGCACTGGGTCTGCAAATGCATCACAATTAACTGGCAAATGTGACATTGCATTGCAACTCGAGCAAGATATGCGCCTGTGTAGCACTGTCAAACTTACAGGTGTTTGATGAAACCATCCATGAAGCCTGCCAGTCATCCATGTGCAGTGACCTGTTATAAACAGTAATACCACTTTGAGAGAACACACATGAAAGATAATTATATACAAGTATCATACCTACATCATACCTCACATTTGTATGTGACTCACTTTCACTATTAGTGTACCTAAGATTGGACTGACAAACAGACTACAAACACATTATTAATCATTACACAACATGAGCATAATCACTGTGTTTTAGATTACTCCCCGATGCTGATGATGTGTGGATGAGAGGCCACACATGCACTATGTTAATGTAGGCGTGCACGTGCAAGGGTGACAGTGATCATCCGCTCGTGAAGAATTGGCCAATATCCCTCTGAATAACGTGAAAGTGAAAGAGCATTCCCAATTAAAAAGAAAGGTTCTGAATAAAGAACACAAATAGTGTAGGTGTATAAAACACTTCCATTGTCTGATGTGGGTTCAGCAGCTGCAGCACCACATACATTCAGCCTCCGCCGAAGTACTCTTGAAGACCTTCGAGAAATCCAATGCACATTTTAGCTATCAAGGTAGATTATACACTGAATAATGAAATACATTATACCAACCCGTGTTGTTCACCATGTGATTCCTGAATGCTGCACATATTCAGTATAGACAACTTATATCTCCCGAGAAACGTTAAGGTTTTTTTTTTATTGTACGTGCAACACTTTTGAAGGAAAGTGAATATTTAAATTACAATATCGCATGAAAGTAAAAGGGCCAAAATGTATGGAAAGCAGAGATGTACATGATTGTAGGTTACATTGATGTGTAGCCAGAAGACAGACATTTTACCCTGGGTCGTGTTATCTGGTGTTTTGTGGGGTTTATCATAAACATCAATCATTTACGCCTTTGACGCAGACAACAAGCAGGTGAGCGCAAAAAGTTTTCACAAAATGTTTCCATCAGTGTGTTGAGGCGGCTGAAGGCCCACGTGGTCGATGACGCAATGACGCAAATGCCACGCCCAATGCGGAAGTAAACACAGCTCGATTCACGTGGGAAACAACCGACGCTTTCACTACGCCAATTATGTCAGGTAAAATAGAGCGTTTTAGCAGCCCTGGAAAGGGACACGGACTGCGGACAGCTACCAGTATCAAAGCGGGAGAGCTCGTTTACTCTGCGACGCCACTTGCGTGCTGTGTTTCTAATAAATTGTCCAAAGACGTCTGCCATGGCTGCTTCAAACGGTAAGACCGGTGAACTAAGTACAAGCGGCTAAAACCGACTTTTTGTGCTTTTTCATTCAGTTTCATTTCAATTATTTCAATGTTATCTAACGCCTGTAGGCTGTATACAGGCATCTCTATTTTCAGAGTTGTTTATTAAATAGATACAATAATGGCACATGAAATGACTTAAATGACATAAAATGAGTAATTAAGCAATAGCTCACGACAGGCCGTTGTATATGGTTATTATATCACGGACTGAAGTGACCTATTGTTTTTATAAAACGGCCACCGAGCATGGCAATATAAATGTAGGTTAATAGACACGTTACAATTTAAATAGTTTTTATTAACAGGTCAATAACGATTTTTCCAAAGAAATAGGCCCTACTGGCTGCCGGCACACGCGTTGCTATGCAACATACGGGCGGTCAAACACATTACGATTTAAGCAGTTTTTATTTCCATAATTTGGTTATTTATTTATATTAATTTGTATGTTGCTGTTTATTGTGCAATACATTTTTTTTTTTTTCGTTTCTTCGTTTGCTTGCTAGTTTGTTAAGGGGCGTTCACCTGCCGTTGCTAAGCAACCGGAACCTCTTTTTCCACAGGCGGAGTGATACCAATTGTGAAAAGGAATTAGCCTCGTAGCCGTGGTATATGGTTATTATATCATAATATTCTATATATATTATATATGGTTTCTATATATATTATATATGGTTTTTTTCCTTTTCATAATTCAGTCATCGTAGGGCAAATAAAGGTATCGCTCATAACACTACTTACGTCTCTGCTATATGTACCAACTGGCACGGTCCATGGTCAAGTCGTGATCTCTACTTTAGTAGTCTATTACTGGAACTCTACTGTGTTAGTGTTCTACCATGATGCCCGTGTGACAGGGGCTTGTTCCCCAATCAGCCACCAGATGGCAGCAGAGTACTTTCAATAGTCCAGTTGCCATGCTCCTGGCAGGCTGAAGGTCTCTACTGGACTACCATGATGCTTTAATGCAGTAACCTCTGTCCTTTGCCAAATCCCCGACTTTTTATTCTGATGAGGAATATTAGCATGTAGTTGGTGTCTGTATCATGATCCTGCTGTGTATTGGCTACCAGTAGACGAGCTGTTGTACTCCAATCACCAGGCCCAGGGCAGATGTGAACTCAGACTAAATTCTTACCATTAACAGAACATATCAGGATTCACTGGTACCCAGAGAGCAGTGGTTCACAACCTTGTGGTCAGGACTCCACTTGTGGTCCCCTGATATGCAAATGTGGTCGCTGGAGATTGCTGACATAAGGTAGATATTTGATGATCCAAACCATTTAAAAAAAATAATATATATATATATATATATATATATATATATATTGTAGACATCCTGTATAAAATGGACCTAAACCTAATGATTCATAGCCAGAAAACTACAACTAATGACTTGTTGTGTTGAAGAGTAATGCGGTTACATTCACCGGGACATTGATATTACCAGCAGATGTTGATTGGGTAAAAGCAATTTGTGTGGAAGCAGATACACAAAAGGTAAAGTTGGGGGTTTCAAACATTTTTCAGAGCTAGAAATGGGGTTACGGGCCAAAAAAAGGTTGTGAACTACTGCCATAGAGGGTGTTTATTCATGCATATTTTTGCATACATATTTGATCTCATTGTCAAATTTGGAATAGGAAAAATATGGCACAGGTCCACTGGTGATGACTAACGAAAGAGCATAATTAATATGAGAGTAAAAACTGCTGTTGAGTCTACAGCTTGTGATGTGTTCTCACTCTTTTTATAGCTAAATATTGTTTATCTGCTCATGAGTGTTCCCTATGAGTAGTCCACTGATAAAACAAAGACCCATGGGGGAAAACAAATACCAAAATGGTACCAATATAATTTTGCATTCACACTCATAGTTGTATGTTTCTATTCTATTTTATATTTATTTCTCCAACAAGCACACTCAAAAGCTGATGGTAGCCAATCAACTCATTGTGTGTGTAATCAAATCTGATTTGTTTCTAGATATATTCTAGTAATAAAAAAATTGTTATGGCCAGGCCTATACAAGTCAATACTGTAATAGAAATGTTTAAAATATTCTATCTTTTCACATGTCCCACATTTCACACTTTATGCATGAGAAGTTAACCTTAATGACAGGGAATACGAGGCCTACTTATTATGACAAGAAATATGATGTTATTCTCACTTTCTACAGACCCCCTCCCTCCCCATATTCTCAGCAGGATTCATTAAACCCAATGTGGTCCACACCACTCCTCCTGGGCGGGGATCCTCATTGCCCCCAATTTACATGATAACACACCGTGTCCTGTCAAAATGCTCCCCTCCAATTTACCAGAGGACAGCCATTAAATGTGTTTCCCATACAGCACAGCCAGCCAGACGCCATCTCAAACATAGAAACATATCTATCATGTATTGTGTGTGTGTGTATATATCTATATGTGTGCTGTTCTGATGTGTTGATTATGATGTTGGCTGGACTAAATTAGAGATAAACATACTTAATAGGTCAATCTCATAGGTAAATGGCAATACTGATGACTGAATGAATGACACTAATGATTAGAGTAGTTCTTTAGAGCATCTGCTTTTTGTTGACTTATCTTCAGTAAGATAAGGTAGATAAGGCTGTACACCTGTGGTGCATTGGTGGCCAATCAAGGCCCACATGTTAAACCAGCCATCACCACACACGCTCAGGAGAGAGCTGGCATGTCTAGAATTTACCACCTGTTCTCTCCAAAACCACTACAACGCTCTCTAAAACTGGTTTACCGTCATCTAACAACGTCCTTGTAGTCGGAGGAGCCCCAGCAAAGTCACATAGCTGCATACATAGGACTGCTCCCATGCCAAATAGCCACCCTCCACTGTCGGTCTATGCAGTGGGTGTCACTCATTGGCCGACTCCATGTTTCTGCATCTGAATTGCCCCAATGTGGAGGCTTTGTCCCAGAGACACATGTACGCTATGGTGGCAACCTCTGTGGCATGCACCAGTAACTCTAATTTATTTAAATTGATTCACATGCACACTAGGGCTGAACATTATGGCAAAAAAAATTATATTGCAGTGATTTTGACAGATAGTGCGGTTGCAATATGATTCACTATTAGTCTGAATGAGTTTGAGGAATGATTTTTGTGTCACAATTGTAATTTTCACAGAAAATTGAACGTTGTTTCAGGTCTGTAACAAACAAACAAACAAACAGACATGTTTTCTTACAACTGGAGAAAAAAAGTGTAGGCTGCAGAATCTCTGCAGCACTACCCCCATCAAAAAATTGCAGCTCCCGCGATTTGGATATTGCACCATATTGTGATTTCGATAATATTTCGATTTGACCTAATTGTTCAGCCCTAACACACACACACACACACACACACCAGGACGTTGATGTTGATGTTTATTCAATATTTCATTAAACACACACACTTGTTCTATCTTAATCTCTTCTTGTGTTGGTGCTTGTGGTCCTCCTGTGCTCTGTTGTTGTTGTTTTTGTTAACAGGCGTTGGGCAAACACATCTCAGCATGTGTTTTCTGCGAGGCTGAGGACGGTTGTGTTGCGCCACATGAATATATATTCTGAATTATTGAAAAAGTGTCACAGCCTCACCGTGGCTTGCACCAGCCTGTGTGTGTGTGTGTGTGTGTGTGTGTGTGCGTGTGTGTGTGTGCGTGTGCGTGTGTGTTCATTGATTTTAAGAAAGGAACGTTGCTGAATGTCATTTTGAGGTTGTATCAAGCGGTTGTTTTTCTGGTGCCTGAGCAGAGCTGTGTCTTGTAGACCAGGTGTGTTTGCGTTCCCTCCACTGGAACACCATTAGTCTCGCAGCAGGGCTCACTAATGGAGAGTCCGACTCTGTTGGGCCAGTGCTTTCATTTGCTTGAGTTTCAAGAAACAGAGTGACATACTGCACATAAAAATGTGTGTGTTGATGTGTTTCTAAAGGAAATGAGCAGGTTGAGGGAGGGAGGGGGGGGTTGAGGGGGCGGGCATCAAAGCTGTCGTTAATTACAGGCCTTGAAGGCTGTTTTGTTGGTAATGAGTGATAAATACAGAGAGGGATAACGCACACACACACACACACACACACACACACACACACACACACACACACACACACACACACGTGTGATGCAGGAAGATTGTAATTGGCTCAGTAAAACAAACAACTATTAGAGGTTCAGACACAGGGTGGGGTGGTGAGGGAAGAGAGAGACAGGAAGTGTTCCAGATAATATATTTTGTGTGTGTGTGTGTGTCTGCAGCATGTATCCATTCAGCATAACAATAACAAGTTCACACACACACACATCTCAACCTCTGCCAGGTGTGTGTGTGTGTGTGTGTGTGTGTGTGTGTGTGTGTGTGTGTGTGTGTGTGTGTGTGTGTGTGTGTGTGTGTGTGTGTGTGTGTGTGTGTGTGTGTGTGTGTGTGTGTGTGTGTGTGTGTTCGACGTGGTGGGGCATTAGTTTTGACAATGACGTTCTTGTATGTGACACAAAGTCTCCAGAGTGTGTTGTTGTTGTTGTTTTTGTTGTTAACACACACACACGATAAAACACACGCATAAAGCACCACACAGCACGTCTGAAAGTTGAGAGATTTTTAATGAGAGTTTTTAATGGAGAGCTGGAAGAGTCAACTTCCAGCGGGTCGCTCCGTCTTTTCAAAAGAATCCAGCGATGATGCGTTGGAGTGAACTCTCCGTTGTTTGTGTTCCCTGACAGTCTGTCTGTGGGAGAAGTTGCCATGTTTGACTTGAAGGCATTACCTTTGAGGAAAACACGTTAACAAGCATAAACAAGGCATTTTCCATCCTCACAATAACACATGATACACATATGCTAATTAGTTGAGAATGGAATTTATTTATTTATTTAGTCAGGCAGCCAGTTGCTTGTTTATCTGGTCCTTTATACATTTAACGGGTGTTGTCTCTACCGCAGTATTCATGTTATATTTGGACTATCAATGAGCTGTTGGTATTAATATCTGCCCCCTTGTTTAGAATGTTTCACTTTAAACTTTAACAAACTTTAACAAAATTTCACAATACTGTACTATTATAATTAAAACATGTTTTTTATCAGAAAATGGATTACAATAATCCACTATATATTTTTTTACAAAATACATTTTAATACAATTATTAGAAACGGCTTTAAAAAAATTAATATATGGATACTGTCCAATAGTCAAAAAATATTGTAATGTGACACTGTAACCGCGTTGATTTGCGAGTATGAAATTATATTTTTCTAACCTTCCAGCGGTATCCAAAGCCACACAAGGATCCTGAAATGTGCATTGAATGCACCACCATGGCTGTAGACACGGGCCTAATCTGAAATATTCAGGGAAGGTGCTGAGGGCTCTAGTGGTTCCGCGCAGCTAGCTATGTAGCTGCGGGACACTCTGGCACCACACTCCGTCACGTCCCGCTCCCCCCAGACGCCGTCCGTCTCCCTCACACTCTCGCGTGCAGCTCGATACGCTAACAAGGCTGTCTATAAGTGACAGCGTGATGCTTTAAAGTTGTTAGCGGCAGCGCGCTAGGCGGCGCGATGCGTGAGCAATACAAATAGCTTGGTGAGGGTCTCCGCTACCGCCTAACGTTTGAGGGATGATGAGATGACAGCCCGGCAGTCAGTCAGTTCCCTCTGAACTCTTTATACTCCTATCCCAGTATTTCCCCGTTCTTTCATGAGCTGTCATCTGTTTTTAAACATAATCTCTCTGTATTGTTGTTGTTGTTGTTGTTGTTCACACACGGTTTCATCCTTGATCCTTCGATCAATCTAATCCCATCTCTATCCCCCATTGACTAACTATTTTAGTGTTCACCTCAGATGACACTACTCTCTTCCACCTCCCTCCCTCCCTCCCTCCCTCCCTCCCTCAGATCGTTTTGCCTGCATCTGTCTCTCTCTCTCTCTCCAAAGTCCCGCCCCGCCCTCTTTCTGCCCCCCGCCTGCTGCTGATGGATACCCAGGTGGCGGTGAACATCTGAGACACTACTAGAATTTGCAAACCAATGATCTGATGTGTGAGTTCTAGTCGGAACAGGTTCTGGCCTCCGCCCCCCACCTCCCCCTTTGTCTCCATGCCTCGTCTCTTCATCACTCGTCTTCATCGTGATTCAGCTGTTCCTCGACCATCCCCATGTTGTTGTTGTTTTTCGGTTGCTGTGTCTGGAAACCATTTCTAGAGAAAACCATTTCTGGGAAAAAACATTTTTGTTTGGCAAAGTGTGTGTGTTTTCAAGCACAGAGATGAATAGATTCATAGGAGCCCCCTCAGGTATCGGTGAATCAACCCTCTAACCGTTCTTCAAGGCCCCCCCCCAACCCCCAGACTGGATGAGAGACTCATCTTGAAGCACAGCTGGTCTGGCTTGGTTTTATATATGCAGTATATACTGGGACCTGGTCTGGTGTCTCTGCAAGGTACCAATAAGCCATTGTTCTTTCTTCAAAAGCTACCCAGGTTTCTTATGATGAAGATGACTCTTTAAGATGGCCACTCGTTTACAGCTGAGCCAACATTTACATGCGTTCTCTGCAACGGAGGCATTCGCCCCCTTTATTTTTCTTCAGTTATATAGCGGGCTTCCCTTGACACTTCTTGGGAGGGGTTGCATGATAATTATCCCCCCCCCCCCATGTAATGGGTTTAGTGGAGCAGGAAGTCAAATTGAATCAGAGCGGCTTAATAGCAAAGGGCGTGAGCTGGGCTAAATGGCTAGGCTGGGCTATATACTGGTTTACAGTGCAAGGCGTGAGTCCTTTTACATTTCTGTGCCGATTATTGGTGTGTTTTTCACCCGTGCACTGCACTGCCCTCATCCATTATTCATTGCACATTTTGAAACACACACACAACCACACACACATTCCTTCACACACACCCACACACATACACCCCCCCCCCACACACACACACACATATGTACACATGCACCACTGGCTGATGTGTGGGAGTGAGCCATAGCATGCTGTGTTGGCCACTCGGCCTACAAATGAGAAAAACCAGTCTGGCATGACCAGGCAGTCCAGAGAACAGGACCTCATTAATTATGGAGATATATACAGAGGGGCACACACATGCACACACACACGTACACACACACACGCACAAGTGGCCAAGGCTTGGAACTCACTGGGGAAATTATTTGCTGTGTGTTGCGCGCACACACACACACACACACACACACACACACACACACACACACTTAGAACACGCCTGCCCAGCTACTTATGCAGGCAACTTGGCAATTATGAAACTCGTTCTATTCGTCTCGTAAATAGGAATGCTCGAAAACAGCTCTATTCTTATCTTCAGGTACCACAGTGATATATTGCTGCCTCTCCTTCAACAAATGTACTCTTTGTAAGTCGCTTTGGATAAAAGCGTCTGCCAAATGCCCTAAATGTAAATGTAAATATAGCGGGCTCCTTGACACTTCTTGGGAGGGGTTGCATGATAATTATCCCCCCTCCCCCCCCCCCATGTAATGGTTTAGTGGAGCAGGAAGTCAAATTGAATCAGAGCGGCTTAATAGCAAAGGGCGTGAGCTGGGCTAAATGGCTAGGCTGAGGCTATATACTGGTTTACAGTGCAAGGCGTGAGTCCTTTTACATTTCTGTGCCGATTATTGGTGTGTTTTTCACCCGTGCACTGCACTGCCCTCATCCATTATTCATTGCACATTTTGAAACATACACACACAACCACACACACATTCCTTCACACACACCCACACACATACACCCCCCCCCCCACACACACACACACACACATATGTACACATGCACCACTGGCTGATGTGTGGGAGTGAGCCATAGCATGCTGTGTTGGCCACTCGGCCTACAAATGAGAAAAACCAGTCTGGCATGACCAGGCAGTCCAGAGAACAGGACCTCATTAATTATGGAGATATATACAGAGGGGCACACACATGCACACACACACGCACACGCACAAACACACACGTACACACACACACGCACAAGTGGCCAAGGCTTGGAACTCACTGGGGAAATTATTTGCTGTGTGTTGGGCACACACACACACACACACACACACACACACACACACACACACACACACACACACACACACACACACACACACACACACACACACACACACTGCGGCAGTAGGCCTAATTAGGTATCTGATAGCATAGTTGACAAATGTAACAGACAGACACACACACACACAGCATGGTAAATCCCCTCTTTGTCTCGCCTATTAATGCAGCACTTCCACATAATTGATTATTTTTCTCCAGCCACATATTTGCACGGCCACGCTTGGTGGCTAGCATGTAGACTTTTTGTCTTTCCACACCGACACTCACCTGCAGCCTCCCAACCTGCGTGTGCTGTTATCACCTGGCCCGCCAAACGCTTTCATCTCCACACGGTTCACCTCGCCAGGCGGGGGGGCCAACTGACTGACTGACTGACTGACTGACTGACTGACTGACTGACTGACTGACTGACTGGGTTGTTGTGGCTCCTGGGTGCGACAACTGTCAACGTGGCTGGAGTCTTGCTGCCGGTGGTGTTATGGTCGCTGTAATAAAATACCTGGTGGGGCCACATCACAACAAGCATGACAAAGGGCCGCTTCTCAGGGTTTTATTTTTTGTAAACCTAAAAAAAGACGCAGATCAGCCCATGGCAATAAACAGAAACTATTGGCTTCCTCTGTGCCTGATTCAAACCCATCTGAACCTAGATACGCTAACCGATAGGCTGACTGCCAAACATTAAGGTCAACTGTCTTTTTAAGTTAAATAAAATGGATGTATTGTTCAATGAGGACACTACTTTAGGGACCCATACTTTAGTATTTATTGCAAATTATTATTATTATTGTTATTGCATGCATGGTTTTATTACAACAACAAAAACAAGTCTGTTAATAATGGGGCCTGCAAGCATTGCAGCCAATTATCCGAGCAGGCTTCTAGATGAACAGGCGGGCAGGTAAGAAACAGCCTCCAACCAACCAGGCGGCCGGTGGCAGGCGGCAGCCAGACTGCAGCTGTGATACATTACTCTGTAACGAGCCTCAGAAGACCTAAAATGGCCGACGTGAGATGCTAGCGAATGAGGGCAGACGCGGTGGCGAGCGTGGGTTGAACTGCATTAATACATGTTAAACAGGCTTCCCGTGGTTGACTGCCAGCCCTGGACCAGTGCACTTATCGCCTGACGTATGTCCCCCTCCGCCCCCCCCCCCCCCCCGCCCGTCCCCCTTCCTCCCACCCCCCCTCCTCTGGGTCTGCTGAGCTTCTGCAGATCATGGCTGTGTTTATGTTTGGACCGTGCTGTGCTGTCTGTGGGGAGCGGTTTGGGGGGTGTGGGGGGTGGCAATGCCCCGTGCGTCTGCTGTCTGTCACCACAGTGACAACAACACTAGCAATATGGCTTCTATAGGTCTCCGTGAGGCCCAGGCTGCCTGGAGGGTACGCTGTACGCTTCCCATCGGGTCTTCTAGACTGACTGAACAGGTCCTCTCCAGGCTGCTGTAAAATACACACGTGCACACACAGACACACACACACACACAGACACGTGTGGGGGAATATGCGCAGAAGGAAAATAATGTGTGTGAGTGAAAGCAATAAATAACACAGGTTCAACTTCAACATGATGACTAAGAAGAGAAAAGGGGGAACAATAAGCAGGGAGATGTTGGGTTTGTGTGTGTGTGCGTGTGTGTGTGTATAGAGGAAGGTAGACTGGGGTGCTGATGATGAAATAACAGGAGGTGGACAAGATTCCTCTCACATAGAGTCCGGGCTCTCAGGGTCCTCCTATGAAGGCGACCAGTCTAGAGCCACATGCCCTGATAGATGGGTGTCGGAGACTCACTTAACTGTGTGTGTGTGTGTGCGTGAGTGTGTGTGTGTACACGGACAGCAAAGGGGACGATAAGTGTCTACAGAGTGAGTGTAAGGCTGTAATCAAACAATCTATGGCGTTTCAGAATGCGTGCCGACAGGATCGGTGCATCTGTAGCGTCTACCTCGCGGCGAGAGAGCGAGAACATCTTCTTTGGCATACAGCCCCCCCTGCCAAGACCATGACTGCCAAGCACAATAAAAGTTGGACCAGCCGGCTAGGCTGCCCAGGGTGTCAAAACACACACACACACACACACACACACACACACACACACACACACACACACACACACACACACACACACACACACTGCGGCAGTAGGCCTAATTAGGTATCTGATAGCATAGTTGACAAATGTAACAGACAGACACACACACACACAGCATGGTAAATCCCCTCTTTGTCTCGCCTATTAATGCAGCACTTCCACATAATTGATTATTTTTCTCCAGCCACATATTTGCACGGCCACGCTTGGTGGCTAGCATGTAGACTTTTTGTCTTTCCACACCGACGCTCACCTGCAGCCTCCCAACCTGCGTGTGCTGTTATCACCTGGCCCGCCAAACGCTTTCATCTCCACACGGTTCACCTCGCCAGGCGGGGGGGCCAACTGACTGACTGACTGACTGACTGACTGACTGACTGACTGACTGGGTTGTTGTGGCTCCTGGGTGCGACAACTGTCAAAGTGGCTGGAGTCTTGCTGCCGGTGGTGTTATGGTCGCTGTAATAAAATACCTGGTGGGGCCACATCACAACAAGCATGACAAAGGGCCGCTTCTCAGGGTTTTATTTTTTGTAAACCTAAAAAAAGACGCAGATCAGCCCATGGCAATAAACAGAAACTATTGGCTTCCTCTGTGCCCGATTCAAACCCATCTGAACCTAGATACGCTAACCGATAGGCTGACTGCCAAACATTAAGGTCAACTGTCTTTTTAAGTTAAATAAAATGGATGTATTGTTCAATGAGGACACTACTTTAGGGACCCATACTTTAGTATTTATTGCAAATTATTATTATTATTGTTATTGCATGCATGGTTTTATTACAACAACAAAAACAAGTCTGTTAATAATGGGGCCTGCAAGCATTGCAGCCAATTATCCGAGCAGGCTTCTAGATGAACAGGCGGGCAGGTAAGAAACAGCCTCCAACCAACCAGGCGGCCGGTGGCAGGCGGCAGCCAGACTGCAGCTGTGATACATTACTCTGTAACGAGCCTCAGAAGACCTAAAATGGCCGACGTGAGATGCTAGCGAATGAGGGCAGACGCGGTGGCGAGCGTGGGTTGAACTGCATTAATACATGTTAAACAGGCTTCCCGTGGTTGACTGCCAGCCCTGGACCAGTGCACTTATCGCCTGACGTATGTCCCCCTCCGCCCCCCCCCCCCCCCCGCCCGTCCCCCTTCCTCCCACCCCCCCTCCTCTGGGTCTGCTGAGCTTCTGCAGATCATGGCTGTGTTTATGTTTGGACCGTGCTGTGCTGTCTGTGGGGAGCGGTTTGGGGGGTGTGGGGGGTGGCAATGCCCCGTGCGTCTGCTGTCTGTCACCACAGTGACAACAACACTAGCAATATGGCTTCTATAGGTCTCCGTGAGGCCCAGGCTGCCTGGAGGGTACGCTGTGCGCTTCCCATCGGGTCTTCTAGACTGACTGAACAGGTCCTCTCCAGGCTGCTGTAAAATACACACGTGCACACACAGACACACACACACACACACACACGTGTGGGGGAATATGCGCAGAAGGAAAATAATGTGTGTGAGTGAAAGCAATAAATAACACAGGTTCAACTTCAACATGATGACTAAGAAGAGAAAAGGGGGAACAATAAGCAGGGAGATGTTGGGTTTGTGTGTGTGTGCGTGTGTGTGTGTATAGAGGAAGGTACACTGGGGTGCTGATGATGAAATAACAGGAGGTGGACAAGATTCCTCTCACATAGAGTCCGGGCTCTCAGGGTCCTCCTATGAAGGCGACCAGTCTAGAGCCACATGCCCTGATAGATGGGTGTCGGAGACTCACTTAACTGTGTGTGTGTGTGTGCGTGAGTGTGTGTGTGTACACGGACAGCAAAGGGGACGATAAGTGTCTACAGAGTGAGTGTAAGGCTGTAATCAAACAATCTATGGCGTTTCAGAATGCGTGCCGACAGGATCGGTGCATCTGTAGCGTCTACCTCGCAGCGAGAGAGCGAGAACATCTTCTTTGGCATACAGCCCCCCCTGCCAAGACCATGACTGCCAAGCACAATAAAAGTTGGACCAGCCGGCTAGGCTGCCCAGGGTGTCAAAGACAGACTGCAGCAATAACCTCAAAGAATCCCATCTCCTCCTGCTATCTTGTGGCTGGTCTCATCATCTGTTCATCCTTGTGTCTGTCTTGTCTGTGTTTTTGCGAGTTGTGTTTTATTGCTGATTGGACGATAGTGCGAGACAGACAGCCATGTTGAGACAGGGAAACATGGCGGTGAGGTAACGGCCTGGCCTCTCTTTGAACAGAGAGGCTGTCAGAGCAGAGGCCAGACCTCCGGCCACTGGATGCACTGGTGGTTAGGGGGCTGCTGGGAGTGGGAGTGAGAGTTGGCTCTGGGGGAGGCTCTCTGTGTATATTTTTAATCTCACTGTTCCACGTTCGGGGAGATAAGTCAGGGAGTATAATATATAATGTATCTAAGGGTCTACATAACCTGTGGTTTATACTGTAATGTACACAATGTGTGTTTAATATTAGCTATTCATGATTCCACTCAAACCACACAGACGTAGATTAAATCTTCTCTCTTATATCTCCCATATCTGCTTCTCACTGTCTCGTCTTAATAATTGATTTGCTACATCTTGCTTATGAACTGTATAGGTGTGTAAACTCGATGTGTGTGTGTGTTTCTCACCCTCTCTCTCTCACTTGCTCTCTGCTGTGTGTCTGGCTGTCTGGTACAGGCTAATGTAAACCAGAGGCACTCTGTGCCCACTCTGGCTCCACTTGAATCATAGCGACCGTCAAAACACATCAGTTAGCTCACCTTTTGAGGAGTACAACCATGATGTATTGACTCTCTCATAGGCCTGTGTGACTACTACTACAAATGCGCTGCCATGTGCACGGTTGACCCGGTTCCCACGACGGAGACGCCTGGACTGCAGGAGTCAGGCGGGCCGGTAACGTGGACGCCTGGCTGACTTGTTTTTATTGCGATTGACTGACGGGTCAAGTGGAGCTGACAGCGCTGTGAGAAACGACCATTTACTCACAACAACACGGACACATTTATACCTCGACACACAACACACACACACACACGCGTGCACACACTGGTGTCACTCATTCATACACAGACACTCATGCACTGATTTCAACCCGGTGTGGTTGCCATGTTATGGCTAGTATCCCCCTCTACTAGGATCAAGGGTGTTTCATGCAACACAACAAGGTCTCCACAAAAAAGCCCCAAAATGAATGGAAAAAAAGCCAAACCCTGCGATAATGCATTTGTATTACGAGATGCGGATCAAACGATGTCTAACTAAAGCTGTTTGCAGTCTGGATCAGCAAAACAAATGCAAATGTCCACCAGAACACCAGTACTCCCCTGTGAGCCACTTCTCCAATTAGTTTCAGTTTCTCTAAAACATGGAGGACCATTTTCTTATTCACTATCCAGGGGTGGTGGGGGGTTGTGTCTGTTTAAAGCACTCACAAAGAAAACAGTTGTTGAGCTAACAAACTCGCAGTGTTTTTAAATGTCCTCGGTGCATAGAATCAGTACCATATGTTCTCTTTGTTTCTGCGTGTCTTTATTTATTTGAAGTCATTTTTAGTTTTTCCCTCTCCTGTTTTTTTTTCTTCTTCTAGACCTAAGTCCTTGCTGAGGTGTTCCCAGTGTAAGACAACTCGCTACTGCGACCAGGCCTGCCAGGTAGTGTGTCCGTGCGTCTGTGTCTGCGTGTGTGTGCGCGTGCGTGCGTGTGTGTGTGTGCGTGTGTGTGTGTGTGCGTGTGTGTGCGCGTGCGTGTGCGTGCGTGGCGTGTGTGTGTGTGTGAGAGACAGCTAATATTTACAATAGTTCCCTAGCATTGTGTTTGGTGTGTGTGTGTGTGGCTCCAGAGGCGGGCCTGGTCCATCCACAAGAGGGAGTGTCGGTGTCTCCAGAGCCTGCTACCCAGAACCCCGACCGACTCCGTCCGACTAGCCGCCAGGATCATCTTCACCATGGTACCTCATGTCCCACAATCTCCATTAAACCTTTCTATGGAATTATATGTAACAAGCGATTAAAAAGTATGTATGTGATGCCTGCGATTCAAGATTCAAGATTTCTTTATTACCATATGTAACAATGGAATGCTTACTCCCCATTCATTCCTGCAGTATTGTTACAGACATAAATTGTAAGCAAATCTAAACAATTAGTAATGGTACCTAGTCAGTACAGTAAAACTTTTCTTCTGAACCGTATTCTTATAAACATACTGTAAATACTAAAACAACTCAGAAATATAGTACCTAATAAGTATGGTAATAATTGACAAGTAAAGTAGTAATACTCCGGCTGTAGTACAAGTGTCCGCGTGCAGTACAGTAATATTCGTATACGAACTAGTAGATAGATTGTAATCGCATAAGAGGTTGATTATGTTCCCTCTAAAATTTTGTGTACTGATCTCAACAAGGGAGGAAGAATAAGTTTGTTTGTTTACTTTATTTCTAGTTGAATTCATCAGTGAAGCAGAGCGAGGAACTCTATACCATAGAAGAGCATGAATCACGTAAGACCTCCTTCCTTTACAACAGTACCCCTTCCATCTTCCTAATGATCACGTTTTTATTAAACGAGTCATGTGCCCATCTGGAACGGGTAGACTGAGTGGCCTCAGGTTCTTGTTTGAGAATCCTGAGAACACTGGACTTCCTTGGGTCCTTGGCAATACACCAGCCGGTGCAGTGCCCATTCCGTGCCTGTTTGTAACGGGCCGTTGGTTTGCAGTTTTCTCACAAACTGCTCATCCAAACAACTTGACACTCCACACTGCACTTCCTTGGGTCTTCAGCAATAAACCTGCCAGTTGTGAAGTCGGATGAACAGTTGTCGAACCTATGACCTATTTGTACCTATGACACGTGGTTTATTCCAGGCATTCATCATGCTTCATCTTTTTTAAGCAAGAGGCATCCAAACATAACGGTAGCTCAGAATGTGCTTAAACGTGCTTCACTGTCTGTTCTGTTTCCCTCAGATCTCAGTTCTATGTCAGAGCAGAAGAGACTGGGCCTGTCCCAGTTGGCAGACATGTTGCAGATCTACCTGCAGCGTGAAATACCGGACCTCATGAAGGAAATGACCTCATCACTTCCACCCTCCTGCCAAGACCCCCTCAGTCTACTTGCAAAGGTAGGCTTTAACCGCATACATGCACACAGACAGTGATGAACATGTGCGTATTGCTTTTGGCATCACCCAGTGTACAGTATGTAAGTGTAACCATCAAGGCTCGTGTGTGTGTGTGTGCGTGTTTTCCACTCTTAAAAGATACCAGCTGTTTTCATGACAATCAAAACCGCAAACCCATTATCCATTTGTTAACTTGAACCTCTCTCTCTCTCTCTCTCTCTCTCTCTCTCTCTCTCTCTCTCTCTCTCTCTCTCTCTCTCTCTCTCTCTCTCTCTCTCTCTCTCTCTCTCTCTCTCTCTCTCTCTCTCTCTCTCTCTCTCTCTCTCTCTCTCTCTCTCTCTCTCTTTTCTGTGATTGTATGACTCCTATTGGTGTGTAAAGGAGGTCCAGACTCTTGTAATGCTTGTGTTATTTACGATATCTGAGTCAGTTAGGTAATTCTTCCTATCTTTAACACGCACGCCTTCGGTTGAACCTGGAGGTGTTGTGGATAGATTGTGTGTGTGTGCGTACATGTGAGCCTCCTAGCCTAACCCCATAATCCATAATGTCTGTGCCACAGTTAGTCTTTTCACAATACCGCTTGTCAAGCCCTTTTTTTGCATGCATAGAGGAATCAGCAATTAGGCAATTAAAGACTACAACCGTAAGCTAATGATTACAAAAATCAGGCGAACAGTGCAAGAGAACCAGCCGGTAAATGGATGGACTTTGAGGTGGTGATTTGCTTCAGTGTTAACCTCAGTGGTCACTGTCACTGATTTTAGGTTCAACATGTATCAATGTGCGAGAGTGTAGGAAGTGATTTTCTTTGAATATATTTTATATATTTATCTAGAGACACGCACAACTCTAAGTCAGATCTTTCTCAGGGATGAGGTGGGTTTTTCTGTTTTCAGTTAAGCAGAATTACTCTCACAGCATGGCTAAGTGTTAAGAGGATGTGTATTGCTTGACACACACACACACACACAGCGTAAATGGCATTGACAGCATTGTATGTATGCACACTTTATTCTTTTAAAGCGAAACCATCACGTAGGACATTTTAATGAGCAGGAGATACAAGGTGTGTGTGTGTGTGTGCGTGTGTGTGTGTGTGTGTGTGTGTGCCGTGTACTATTTGCAAGTGCTTGTTAGAATTCACCGCAGTACACCGCTGTTCAAATTGGGTTTGAGTTTTTCCGATGGGAATCTGGTCTCCGGGCCCGGGAGAGGCACAGAGAATACTGACAGGATTAGAGAGACGCAGAGTTGGAGGAAGAGGAGGAAACGGCTTTCAAGTACCCCGAACAAATATTATACACATATCCATACTATACACACAATTATGATGATTAAATGCCAAGTGACCATGGTATGTTCTGGTGTGTGCGTGTGAGCGTGCGTGCGTGTATCCTCCCGACCGGCCCACGCCCGCGGAGCCAAGGTCGTTCCAGATCTTAAGACTGGAAGCACAATCACTGATAACCTCTGCTGCTCACTGCTGTGGGGGGGGGGTCACTGTTCAAATATACTGTACCTCCAGGCTGCAAGGGAACGGCTTCCTCTGAGGGTGTTAACCCTGAGGCGAGTACACCATGCGCTCTTGAAGCCATACAATGATCGAATTCATTCACACGCACGCACACACACACACACACACACACACACACACACCACACACACACGCACACGCATCCAATAAAGTACAAGGCAGAGGTTTAGCGGGAAATGCGATACTGTAGCTTGGATTCTGGGCTGAAAGTACTGCGGCCGAGCTCCTCTTTAATAATCAAGGCAAACAAAGTCTGGAAATAGAAAACGACGAGAACATCTTGTTGTGAGAAACGAGAGGCGATTAGCGGGCAGCAGCGGCAGCAGCAAACGTGCGACCCGAGGAACGTTTAATAACTGGTGATGTAGCTACTGATGTACAGAGCCCGCCGCATTATGGCAGCATGCATTATTAAATGTGCATTACACATTCAGTACTCGAGTGGAGATAAAGTAGCAGTCATCATAAAACACAAACGAGGCGGACGCATACTGATCTCTTGCTTTTAATTTTCTATTTGTTACGTATATTCGTTTTTTAGTACGTAACATCGATGCAACTTTTGCTTTGGGAGACTGAACATTTCTTTGAATCTATTTGCATAATGACTGACGGGTTGGACCCATTTGTGAGGTCACAAATGGTGCTCGTGTACATCAGTGTCCTGCTAACCACGTATCAACGTATGCAGCAGGTTGGCCTCGGTTGGAGTGTAACCACGGTTAAACTCCTGATGCACATTAAACAACCCATCCGATCCATGGCAAACGTGCATTTCTATATAGTCTCAACAGGGGGCACTGTTCACACATACACGTCTCCTGTAAAGGGCCCTATATGTTTTATATATTCCTATTTGCAATGTTTTCAGTGATTTATTTTTTTTGTTCAATCTCTTCTCCAACCCCGTCCTGATCTTCTTTCTTGACCCAAGCCCGTGTCCACATCTCCTCTCGCATCTCTCAGTGATTACTCCCCCCTCACTTCTCCATCTCTCTCTCTCTCTCTCTCTCTCTCTCTCTCTCGGTCTTTCCACATGCATGTTGTTTGCTTTTTCCTTTTCCTTTTCCTTCCTAAGACCAACCCCCATCCCTCCGCCCCTCCGCCTCCCCGATCGCTGAAGTCCGCTAACACATGAAGAGTTTATTAGGTCCTCAGGAACGCTCCGGCTGGGCTATATGTGAAATAGGCCATTACCTGTGTGTGTGTGTGTGTGTGTGTGTGTGTGGTGTGTATGTGTGTGTGTGTGTGTGTTTAATATTTAGAATGATTTACTAGCATTGCATACATCCTTGCCACACAGGCACGGACACACACACACACAGTCACGGACACACACACAGTCACGGACACACACACACACACTCACGGACACACACACACTCACGGACACACACAAACACACACACACACCATCCCAGCAGCGGGAGTAGCAATGAAGTAAGCCAGAGCATCATTAGGCGTAATACCCCCTGGGGGAGCGCTGAGGGAGGGTGTTTGTATGGCGGTGTGTGTAGTGTGTACGTTGCTTCAGCACGAGCAAGTGACGTGACTTGTAAGTATATGCTGTGGACCAACTGGCGAGTGTGTGTGTGTGTGTGTGTGTGCGTGTGTGTGTCTGTGCGCGTGTGTGTGTGTGTGGGCCAGTCTGCAGTGGTGCAATATGCAGTGACAGATGAGATCTGTCCACACCACGCTTTATTGCCTCCCCTCGGGCACTTCCTCCCTCTTTCTCTCTGTCTCTCTCTCTCTCTCACCCTTGTAGTCTCTCTCTCGCTCTGTCTCTCTCTTGGAGTGTGTAGCGGTAAGTGTGTGTACGTGTGTGTGTGATCTGTGCGTACGGTGCACGGAAGGTTGGGCAGTGGTGGAATTTTCGTGAATGTGTGTGTGTGTGTGTGTGTGTGGTGTGTGTGTGTGTTGGTGTGTGGTGTGTGTGTGTGTTGTGTGTTGTGTGTGTGTTGTGTGGTGGTGTGTGTGTGTGTGTGTGTGTGTGTGTTGGTGTGTGTGGGGGTGTGGTTGGGTAATGTGTGTGAACTTATTGTTTATGCTGAAATTGGGTCCGTATGCTGCAGGAAGACCCATTTCTCACACACTTTTTTTTGTATCTTGTAACCTCCACACATTACCCCAATAGAAAGACATGGCGCACACGCACACCGCACAGATCCCTGGTCTCTTGCTCCTCTGTGTCCCTACCTCACACCTGTTCATTCATTCACTCACTTCCATGTGTGTCATGATGCCACGCGCACCCTCTCCTGTGCTCCCCCCCTTCCCCTCCGCTGGAGACGTTCAGTGCAGGAGATCCTCTTCATACGACCTGAAATCCAACAGCTGTCCACGGCGAGAGGGACATCACTTTCTGTGATTTATTCACCGCGCGACATCCACGGAAACGTCGATAAAAATGTGTTTCGTGTATTCCAGTGGCTTTGGATACATCTTGTCGTACAATATCCTTGTGCAAGACTACTACTATATGACAAATGTTGTTGTCAAAATCAAAGTGTTTTATTGTCACACACATAACACAGGCCATTCTGAACAGTGAAGTTCTTGTACGTGGCAGGCGACAGTTTCGCAAAAGTCCTGGCAGTATATTGCCACTGTACATCTCACATTAGGTATACGAAGATAATTATCAGAATCAGAATGAGTTTTATTGGCCTTAGCTTTTTTAACAAACAAGGAATGTGCCTATTGTGAACCATTGGTGCGTAACATTGAGCATTAAACAGTGAAATTTATGGACAAAAGCACCCATGTAGCAGAAGTATGGAGGGGTTGTTTTTTGGCAGCTATGCGTGATGCAGCAGAGTGGCCAGCCCGCGTGGGCCAGCTTCATATGAAGCCTATTTAATGTACGCCCTTGTCCAATTGTATAAAACACACTTTTTGGCAGATAAGTGGTGATTCGCAAAAGCCTGTGTGTTCCGTTATGTAGGCCTGCATGCGTCACTTATGCCTACTTCCAAAGTCTGTATATATCGCCGGCAATGTCAAATCCAACGAAAATACACGCTTTTATGGCGTACAATGGCGAGTTGATATGGTTTTGCAGTGGGAACAAGCTGCACGGCTGGATCGTGTGGTTAAAGTCAGGCTTGAGAGAAGATGAGACTTTTCAAGGGGAAAGAAGGAACGTGTGCATTAGTCGCTGTGCTTGCTCTGTCCTCGCCTGACAACTGCAGGAGGGAACATAGTACGAGGATGATAAAAGATAAAAGATTGAGAACACAATTTTGATGAAATGTAGAATAATCTGAATCTATAGTCTGTAGGATTATCTGTATCTATAGTCTATAGGGTCATCTGTATCTATAGTCTGTAGGGTCATCTGTATCTATAGTCTGTCGGGTCATCTATATCTATGGCATGTAGGGTCATCTGTATCTATAGTCTATGGCATGTAGGGTCATCTGTATCTATAGTCTATGGCATGTAGGGTCATCTATATCTATAGTCTATGGCATGTAGGGTCATCTGTATCTATAGTCTATGGCATGTAGGGTCATCTGTATCTATAGTCTATGGCATGGCCAAACTGGCTGAATTTATTGGTTACACGCACTGCACATATATGCACGCACGCTCACACAATGGCTTGCTAATATTGCTAATTTACTGTGAAAAGCAAGGAAACTCCCAATGGAAAAAATAAAACAAGATGTATAATATTGCTGTAACCCATAGAGGTAGATGATTTATCTCCCAAACACACACATACACATATTTGTCGTAAATTGATGTATGTTCGCATCTGCTGCAAACCCGAAATTAGGAGCGCGTGTGTGTAGGTGTAATTTTTGGTGTCTTTAAGAGCGCATTGTGTGTATACTAATGTGGACGCGTGCATGTCTGCACGAGTGTATTACTTGAGTGGCCATTTGTCTCCGTGCGTAGGTGTGATTTAGTCTCTCTTTGCTCACGTTGTAATTACCACCCATCTGCCGAGCGGTGACGAACGCGCTCCAAGTTTTTAGCTCCAACACAACTTAATGTTTGGCCAGGAAGGAGATGTTACTGCAGCGGTACTGGAAGGATGGTATGTGGACCGGCTGGGAACGGAAAGACGGAGAATCTAATTGAATTGGTGAACACCTAACATTGAGAGGTGTGCATGTGTGGTGGAGTGTCTGTATATTTGTGTTTCGGAGTGGAAGTCATTCCTTTAAATCTGTATCATTATATCACATCTCCAGAGTGAAGCACAGATATCAGATGTGGAGAAGTGTGTGAGAAGATGGATATTAAGAAGGGAGTTCAAAAAAACTAGTGGTGCTTAGGGAAGCAGCTCAAAATACAGACAACGATCACTCTCACACTCTCACCCTCTTTGTGGTAATGGGATAGCACCTTAAAGTATAAATAAACAGTCAATCCAGCTCCTCCGTCAACATACAGGAGAACTGAAGGACACATGGTGCACGCCGATCTCTGCTGTGTTGAATAGATCTCTCCGAAAAGTTTTGAAGTTTTAACTCGATGAATGATGAATGAACTCTTCCACTTGAAAGTGCTCCACAAAAGCTGTAAGTGTTCAAAGATGAATGGGCTGTGATTGGGATTAATCCGATTTGCCTTCTTCTGGCCATCCAAGGCCAATGAGGTAATAAACTAATGGATAAAGTAACATTTTTCGGGCACTGTACTCTTTACATGATGATGATGAATGGAAAAAAGAGGAGAGAGAGAGAGAGAGAGAGAGAGAGAGAGAGAGAGAGAGAGAGAGAGAGAGAGAGAGAGAGAGAGAGAGAGCATCTCCATTGTATGGGTTTAGGTTGGTCTGTGGGATCTGTGGGTTCTGCTTGTGGTCTCTTTTAATGAACAGCTTCTTGGCTCCAGAGATGGTGGCTGTTCCAGCTGCCTTCTCCACTCTTCTCCTCTTCCTCCTCTATTGTTGCCTTCAGTCCTCTTCAACTGTTCCAACATTTTAAGTGATTACAGTCAGCTGGTAGCAGAGAGAGAGAGAGAGAGAGCGAGAGCGTAATGAAACACTGATGGCACCATCAAGAACTACACAAGTGTGTGTGTGTGTGGGTGTGTGCGTTCACACATGTGCATGCACGTCTGTCCTGTTAACAGGTTTTTGATTGCTGACACTTTATAAGAATCCATTTTAAAATGTTACTGTTTGTCTATAAAGCCCTGAATGTGTTAGCTCCTGCTTATTTCTCAGAGTCCTCTGCACCCTGCAACGCCCAGGGTCCTCAGGTCATCCAACCGAGACCTCTTGGCCGTTCCACGGTCTAGTCTGAAGCTCAAGGGGATTGTGCTTACATAGAGCAGACCTGGGCAAACTATGGCCCGCAGGCCACATACGGCCCGTTGCGTTGTTTAATCCGGCCCGTCGGGCATTTACATTAACAACAGTCCTATAATACATTTAAATTTGTAGTATTCATTTTGCAGTTTTTTTCCCCTGCAATTGACTCCTTAATTGGTTCCACTAGATCAGAGGACACTAATAGCGACCCGGACCTATAACCAATAAATTATTGAGTATTATACAATTTAGTTGTCGCATTTCTATTTTAACCGCCGCATCTTTTCTAGCCTTTACGGCACTGGCTTAGCGGCCCAATCAGGTCACTAGACTATGGAACAACCTTCCACACTCAGTCAGGTCCGCCCCCTCTATTGACACTTTTAAATCCAGGTTAAAAACTCCTTAGCGTTTTAATCCTCCTGACTGCTCTGTTGGCATCCTGCTGTTGCCCTTTTCTTGATTTGTGTACTCATATTCATTCTATTTGATGTTCTGTTCATTTCATTGTATCCCCACTGTCTTGGCAATTTTGCACTGCACAGCACTTTGGTCAACTGCAGTTGTTTTTGCATGTGCTTTACAAATAAACTTGATTTGATTCGATTTGATTTATGTCTACAGACTTTGCGTGACATTGAAGTTGACGCAAGACAAGCGTAGGCTTAGCGTCAGCTACCTTGATGGTCGGTTTTCGATGTGTCGTCCATGTGTGTTACTGAGAGTCGTCCGACGCTGAATCCTCCTGAACACTGCAGGCCTTCAGTGCACCTCTGGCCATGTCATGGTTCTGTTCAGCCTAATCCTTGCAGCAGTCCACCATGCCACAGCACCGCTCATTAGCGACATTTGTAACAGAGTTGACTTGTGTATCTGCGGTGCTTTGTTCTGGGTCCAGCCGCGGATCAGGACGTCAGGAGCACATGGTTCCTACTAAGCTCAGGGACGACTCAGGACTGGAGAACCAACCACAGAAACTAAGCAATTGGTTTACTGATGCCACGACTAACAGTTGCAGTGCATCATTGAATATTACGATGCAGGTAAAAAATGTACTCTTGGCAACAGAGTAATACTGGGCAGGTTGAAAATGTACTCTTAAAAACTGAATTGTACTGTGCAGGTTAAATGAATAATAGTGTTCACCAGGTAAGAAATGTATTCTTAACAAAGCTATTTGTAAGGTATAGCTGATTTTCCTTCTCCAAGTATTCATGTTTGTGGTGAGGCCAGCATCGGTTCCAGCACCGTGTCCTCTGTGTAGTACTTTGTGTACTTGTGTATTCCTCTGTCTCTGCTCTTCATCACATAAAACAGGAGAGCAAAAATTAAAAATAAAACCAGACAAACCTTTTGAAACGGGTCCCAAGGTTCTGCCTGGGCCCAGCGCATGTTTGGCAGCCAGCGCTGTCGTGAATCAGTCATAAAAATAAAATAGCCGAATGAAGAACTTGTCCATATTACTTTTTGTGCCCCTCAATCGGTGTGTGTCATGGCTGTCGGTCTGTCATCTCTCCATCAGTAGTCCCCCCCTCCTCCTCCTCCTCCTCCTCCCGTGTGCTCCCTAGCGTGTCCAAGGCCGGTCAGAGCAGTCCGTGGCAGTGGGGACAGCCGAGTGGGGTGACCCTGAACCGGCTGACCGGGCAGCGCCCAGCCCGCACGCTCGCCTGTGTGGTCGGTCGGCGGCTGGTCGTTTTGGGGGCTTTTAGTCAAGTTAATCTATAAATTCAGTCCAATGAATAAAAAGTGGCCAATTTTCTGCACCTCATTAAGTTCAGTTCCAAGCTCGCTGTTGGAGTTGTGTGTGTGTGTGTGTGTGTGTGTGTGTGTGTGTGTGTGTGTGTGTGTGTGTGTGTGTGTGTGTGTGTGTGTGTGTGTGTGTGTGTGTGTGTGTGTGTGTGTGTGTGTGTGTGTGTTGGACGGGTGCGTGTGTTGTCTGTGAGGTTGTGTGTGTGTGTGTGTGTATGTGTGTGTGTGTGTGTGTGTGTGTGTGTGTGTGTGTGGTCCTCTCCTATATTCAAAAACAATGATTACTCTAAGGGAGTTTACATATACAGATACTATTCATAATGCTATGTTGTTAAAATGATCTGTTCCAC
Organism: Coryphaenoides rupestris; assembly: GCA_002895965.2. Lineage (NCBI taxonomy): Eukaryota > Metazoa > Chordata > Actinopteri > Gadiformes > Macrouridae > Coryphaenoides > Coryphaenoides rupestris. Next base: position 679,853 of record PIJE02000081.1, on the reverse strand, counting down.
ATTTTAGCATGGTATTCAATTCATATGGGTCATATGGGTGGTACATTGAATGGAATAGCAGGATCCATAATAACATGAAAATCTATATAACAAAGATCTAATTTGCTGAACTTTTTTGTAAAACATAAATGCGCTCCAAAAAGTCAGTGTTTTATTGTCACATGTTCTTCATAACACAGGGCCATTCTGAACAGTGAGATTCTTATGACATGGCAGACGACAGTACGGGAAAAAAAAAGTGACTATTGCAAAGGGCAAATGAAGGTCAAGCATACACACGACGCTCTGTTATGATGATTTGATTGGACATTTCGTGCACAGACACTCAGAGAGATTGTGTAACTCCTGTGACGATTGTCTTGGTTCTATGGTGGTGTGCTGCCGTACTTCAATGCTGCACACAAATCACCAGGTTCTTCAAGTGGCATTGGTGTGCACCCCTCCTGTCTCCTCCTCACCACACGTCTTCTCCGACTGAACTTCTCGCTCATGCACGGCACACACACACACACACACACACGTCTCTCATTCTCTTCCCCCCCCCCCCCATCCGCCCTTGAAACAGAAGAGTGTGTTGTGCCGTTGTTTTGTGCCGTGCAGGTTAATGAGGTACACCTGCTGCTGTGCATGACATTTACATGTTTTTGGCGGGCACTTGTGATTCGGTTGCTTTCTGCCGCTCTTCTCTCATCTAATTACGACTACCTCCCATGCATGCATGGCCTTAACCCAGGGGTGGGCAAACTTTTTGACTCAAGGGCCACATTTGGTTTTTAAAACTGACAGATGGGCCGGGCCATTAGTAGATGAGGATCATCATGTCTCACTTGCGTTATGATGCCATATACTGTATATCGACCATTGCCACTATGTAGTTAAATCAAATAAATGAAGTACAATTCAATAATAGAACAATATTTATTGAACCAGAGGGATTATAAATAATATGTGCTCTAATAATAAATAAATGTTCTTTTCTTTTTTCTCCTCATTGAAGAACCTTACATAAACTAACAGCTGAGCATCGTCAGACACATCAGTCATCTACAGCTAAACCTATGCATGGTGTCTTATGAATGGCTTCATCCAGCTGAGCACACCCTGGCTTCATATTTCTCTTTTCTTTGTGGCTGATGATGCTGATATATTTATTTCCTTGATTTTAGCACAAAACTCTTCTTTTTGTTTCCCCTCAAATAAGGTTTCAGCTACTGCACTCATGCACTCCTTAACAACCCCTCCGTCGGTCAATGTTTTTTTATGTTGACCCAAAATCCAAGCAACTCTAAGGGAACATTCATCACGTTGTTGGGCAGTGAATGAATGTGTTAGGATTCTGGTGGATCGATCATACTGGGCTCTCAAATCGTTTTTTCTGTCTCAGTTCGGATTTGGGCGGGTATGTTGGTGATGTTTTGTCTCGTAGTGGTGCTTCACATTGCCGCTTTTAATAATAGCCACAGTCTCGGGACAGATGAGACATACAGGTTTTGAACTGTCCGTGGGAAGAATAAACATGAACACGTCTGTCCAATCTTCATTAAAGGCTCTGTTCTCTGTCTATCTTTCTCTTATTAAAGGCTCTGTTCTCTGTCTATCTTTCTCTTATTAAAGGCTCTGTTCTCTCTGTCTATCTTTCTCTTATTAAAGGCTCTGTTCTCTGTCTATCTTTCTCTGATTAAAGGCTCTGTTCATCATTAGGCGTAATACCCCCTGGGGGAGCGCTGAGGGAGGGTGTTTGTATGGCGGTGTGTGTAGTGTGTACGTTGCTTCAGCACGAGCAAGTGACGTGACTTGTAAGTATATGCTGTGGACCAACTGGCGAGTGTGTGTGTGTGTGTGTGTGTGCGTGTGTGTGTGTGTGTGTGTGTGCGCGTGTGTGTGTGTGTGGGCCAGTCTGCAGTGGTGCAATATGCAGTGACAGATGAGATCTGTCCACACCACGCTTTATTGCCTCCCCTCGGGCACTTCCTCCCTCTTTCTCTCTGTCTCTCTCTCTCTCTCTCACCCTTGTAGTCTCTCTCTCGCTCTGTCTCTCTCTGGAGTGTGTAGCGGTAAGTGTGTGTACGTGTGTGTGTGTGTGTGTGTGTGTGTGTGTGTGTGTGTGTGTGTGTGTGTGTGTGTGTGTGTGTGTGTGTGTGTGTGTGTGTGTGTGTGTGGTGTGTGTGTGGTGTGTGTGTGTGTGTGTGTGTGGTAGTGTGTGTGAACTTATTGTTATGCTGAATGGGTCCGTGCTGCAGAGACCCATTTCTCACACACTTTTTTTGTGTCTTGTAACCTCCACATTACCCCCATAAAAGACATGCGCACACGCACACGCACAGATCCCTGGCTTTGCTCCTCTGTGTCCTACCTCACACCTGTTCCTTCATTCACTCACTCATGTGTGTCATATCCAGCGCACCCCTCCTGTGCTCCCCCCTTCCCCTCCCTGGAGACGTTCAGTGCAGGAGATCCTCTTCATACGACCTGAAATCACAACAGCTGTCCACGGCGAGAGGGACATCACTTTCTGTGATTTATTCACCGTGCGACGTCCACGGAAACGTCGATAAAATGTGTTTGTGTATTCCAGAGCTTTGGATACATCTTGTCGTACAATATCCTTGTGCAAGACTACTACTATATGACAAATGTTGTTGTCAAAGTCAAAGTGTTTTATTGTCACATGTTCCACATAACACAGGGCCATTCTGAACAGTGAAGTTCTTGTGACGTGGACACGCACTGCACATATATGCACGCACGCTCACACAATGGCTTGCTAATATTGCTAATTTACTGTGAAAAGCAAGGAAACTCCCAATGGAAAAAATAAAACAAGATGTATAATATTGCTGTAACCCATAGAGGTAGATGATTTATCTCCCAAACACACACACATACACATATTTGTCGTAAATTGATGTATGTTCGCATCTGCTGCAAACCCGAAATTAGGAGCGCGTGTGTGTAGGTGTAATTTTTGGTGTCTTTAAGAGCGCATTGTGTGTATACTAATGTGGACGCGTGCATGTCTGCACGAGTGTATTACTTGAGTGGCCATTTGTCTCCGTGCGTAGGTGTGATTTAGTCTCTCTTTGCTCACGTTGTAATTACCACCCATCTGCCGAGCGGGTGAGACGCGGTCCAAAGTTTTTACTCAACAAACTTAATGTTTGGCCAGGAAGGAGATGTTATGCAGCGGTACTGGAAGGATGGTTTGTGGACCGGCTGGGAACGGAAGAACGGAGAATTCTATTGAATTGGTGAACACCTAACATTGAGAGGTGTGCATGTGTGTGGAGTGTCTGTATATTTGTGTTTCGGAGTGGAAGTCATTCCTTTAAATCTGTATCATTATATCACATCTCCAGAGTGAAGCACAGATATCAGATGTGGAGAAGTGTGTGAGAAGATGGATATTAAGAAGGGAGTTCAAAAAAACTAGTGGTGCTTAGGGAAGCAGCTCAAAATACAGACGACGATCACTCTCACACTCTCACCCTCTTTGTGGTAATGGGATACACACTTAAAAGTATAAATAAACAGTCAATCCAGCTCCTCCGTCACAGACAGGAGAACTGAAGGACATGGTGCACGCCGATCTCTCTGTGTTGAATAGATCTCTCCGAAAAGTTTTGAAGTTTTAACTCGATGAATGATCAATAGAAAAAAACTCTTCCACTTGAAAGTGCTCCACAAAAGCTGTAAGTGTTCAAAGATGAATGGCTGTGATTGGGGATTAATCGATTTGTTCTTCTGCCATTCCAGGCAATGAGGTAATAACTAATGGATAAAGTAACATTTTCGGGCACTGTACTCTTTCATGATGATGATGATGGAAAAAAGAGAGAGAGAGAAGAGAGAGAGAGAAGGATAGAGTGAGCATCTCCATTGTATGGGTTTAGGTTGCTCTGGCGTGCTGTCTGTGGGATCTGCGGGTTCTGCTTGTGGTCTCTTTTAATGAACAGCTTCTTGGCTCCAGAGATGGTGGCTGTTCCAGCTGCCTTCTCCACTCTTCTCCTCTTCCTCCTCTATTGTTGCCTTCAGTCCTCTTCAACTGTTCCAACATTTTAAGTGATTACAGTCGGCTGGTAGCAGAGAGAGAGAGAGAGAGAGCGAGAGCGTAATGAAACACTGATGGCACCATCAAGAACTACACAAGTGTGTGTGTGTGTGGGTGTGTGCGTTCACACATGTGCATGCACGTCTGTCCTGTTAACAGGTTTTTGATTGCTGACACTTTATAAGAATCCATTTTAAAATGTTACTGTTTGTCTATAAAGCCCTGAATGTGTTAGCTCCTGCTTATTTCTCAGAGTCCTCTGCACCCTGCAACGCCCAGGGTCCTCAGGTCATCCAACCGAGACCTCTTGGCCGTTCCACGGTCTAGTCTGAAGCTCAAGGGAGATTGTGCCTTTACAGTTGCAGCCCCTAGACCAGAGGTCGGCAAACTATGGCCCGCGGGCCACATACGGCCCGTTGCGTTGTTTAATCCGGCCCGTCGGGCATTTACATTAACAACAGTCCTATAATACATTTACATTTGTAGTATTCTTTTCGCAGTTTTTTTTCCCTGCAATTGACTCCTTAATTCGTTCCACTAGATCAGAGGACACTAATATGCCGTCATAACCGGACCCGGACCTATAACCAATAAATTATTGAGTATTATACAATTTAGTTGTCGCATTTCTATTTTAACCGGCGCATCTTTTCTAGCCTTTACGGCACTGGCTTAGTTAGCGGCCCAATCAGGACTATGGAACAACCTTCCACACTCAGTCAGGTCCGCCCCCTCTATTGACACTTTTAAATCCAGGTTAAAAACTCCTTAGCGTTTTAATCCTCCTGACTGCTCTGTTGGCATCCTGCTGTTGCCCTTTTCTTGATTTGTGTACTCATATTCATTCTATTTGATGTTCTGTTCATTTCATTGTATCCCCACTGTCTTGGCAATTTTGCACTGTACAGCACTTTGGTCAACTGCAGTTGTTTTTACATGTGCTTTACAAATAAACTTGATTTGATTCGATTTGATTTATGTCTACAGACTTTGCGTGACATTGAAGTTGACGCAAGACAAGCGTAGGCTTAGTGTCAGCTACCTTGATGGTCGGTTTTCGATGTGTCGTCCATGTGTGTTACTGAGAGTCGTCCGACGCTGAATCCTCCTGAACACTGCAGGCCTTCAGTGCACCTCTGGCCATGTCATGGTTCTGTTCAGCCTAATCCTTGCAGCAGTCCACCATGCCACAGCACCGCTCATTAGCGACATTTGTAACAGAGTTGACTTGTGTATCTGCGGTGCTTTGTTCTGGGTCCAGCCGCGGATCAGGACGTCAGGAGCACATGGTTCCTACTAAGCTCAGGGACGACTCAGGACTGGAGAACCAACCACAGAAACTAAGCAATTGGTTTACTGATGCCACGACTAACAGTTGCAGTGCATCATTGAATATTACGATGCAGGTAAAAAATGTACTCTTGGCAACAGAGTAATACTGGGCAGGTTGAAAATGTACTCTTAAAAACTGAATTGTACTGTGCAGGTTAAATGAATAATAGTGTTCACCAGGTAAGAAATGTATTCTTAACAAAGCTATTTGTAAGGTATAGCTGATTTTCCTTCTCCAAGTATTCATGTTTGTGGTGAGGCCAGCATCGGTTCCAGCACCGTGTCCTCTGTGTAGTACTTTGTGTACTTGTGTATTCCTCTGTCTCTGCTCTTCATCACATAAAACAGGAGAGCAAAAATTAAAAATAAAACCAGACAAACCTTTTGAAACGGGTCCCAAGGTTCTGCCTGGGCCCAGCGCATGTTTGGCAGCCAGCGCTGTCGTGAATCAGTCATAAAAATAAAATAGCCGAATGAAGAACTTGTCCATATTACTTTTTGTGCCCCTCAATCGGTGTGTGTCATGGCTGTCGGTCTGTCTATCTCTCCATCAGTAGTCCCCCCTCCTCTCCTCCTCCTCCTCCTCCCGTGTGCTCCCTAGCGTGTCCAAGGGCCCGGTCAGAGCAGTCCGTGGAGTTTGGGTGGGGTGGGGACAGCCGAGTGGGGTTGACCCTGAACGGGCTGGACCGGGCCAGCGCCCAGCCCGCACGCTCGCCTGTGTGGTCGGTCGGCGGCTGGTCGTTTTGGGGGCTTTTAGTCAAGTTAATCTATAAATTCAGTCCAATGAATAAAAGTGGGCCAATTTTCTGCACCTCATTAAGTTCAGTTCCAAGCTCGCTGTTGGAGTTGTGTGTGTGTGTGTGGTGTGTGTGTGTGTGTGTGTGTGTATGTTGTGTGTGTGTGTGTGGACGGGGAAGGGGCCAATTCATGTAATTGCACTCGGAGGTTGTGGTTCCTAATTTATGTGTGTCCACACTGTGCTTCCTCTACTTAACTACAGTAGCTGTGTGTGTGCGTCTGTATGTGTGTGTGTGTGTGTGTGTGTGTGTGGTCCTCTCCTATATTCAAAAACAATGATTACTCTAAGGGAGTTTACATATACAGATACTATTCATAATGCTATGTTGTTAAAATGATCTGTTCCACATTTTAGCATGGTATTCAATTCATATGGGTCATATGGGTGGTACATTGAATGGAATAGCAGGATCCATAATAACATGAAAATCTATATAACAAAGATCTAATTTGCTGAACTTTTTTGTAAAACATAAATGCGCTCCAAAAAGTCAGTGTTTTATTGTCACATGTTCTTCATAACACAGGGCCATTCTGAACAGTGAGATTCTTATGACATGGCAGACGACAGTACGGGAAAAAAAAAGTGACTATTGCAAAGGGCAAATGAAGGTCAAGCATACACACGACGCTCTGTTATGATGATTTGATTGGACATTTCGTGCACAGACACTCAGAGAGATTGTGTAACTCCTGTGACGATTGTCCTTGGTTCTATGGTGGTGTGCTGCCGTACTTCAATGCTGCACACAAATCACCAGGTTCTTCAAGTGGCATTGGTGTGCACCCCTCCTGTCTCCTCCTCACCACACGTCTTCTCCGACTGAACTTCTCGCTCATGCACGGCACACACACACACACACACACACGTCTCTCATTCTCTTCCCCCCCCCCCCCCCCCCCCCATCCGCCCTTGAAACAGAAGAGTGTGTTGTGCCGTTGTTTTGTGCCGTGCAGGTTAATGAGGTACACCTGCTGCTGTGCATGACATTTACATGTTTTTGGCGGGCACTTGTGATTCGGTTGCTTTCTGCCGCTCTTCTCTCATCTAATTACGACTACCTCCCATGCATGCATGGCCTTAACTCAGGGGTGGGCAAACTTTTTGGCTCAAGGGCCACATTTGTTTTTTAAAACTGACAGACGGGCCGGGCCATGAGTAGATGAGGATCATCATGTCTAACTTGCGTTATGATGCCATATACTGTATATTGCCACTATGCCACTGCCACTATGTAGTTAAATCAAATAAATGAAGTACAATTCAATAATATAACAATGTTTTTTGAACCAGAGGGATTATAAATAATATGTGCTCTAATAATAAATAAATGTTCTTTTCTTTCTTCTCCTCATTGAAGAACCTTACATAAACTAACAGCTGAGCATTGTCAGACACATCAGTCATCTACAGCTAAACCTATGCATGGTGCCTTATGAATGGCTTCATCCAGCTGGGCACACCCTGGGTTAATATTTCTGTTTTCTTTGTGGCTGATGATGATGATTTCCTTGATTTTAGCACAAAACTTTTGTTTCCCCTCAAATAAGGTTTCAGCTACTGCACTCATGCACTCCTTAACAACCACTCCATCGGTCAATGTTTATTTGTATGTTGACCCAAAATCCAAGCAACTCTAAGGGAACATTCATCAACAGGTTGTTGGGCAGTGAATACATGTGTTAGGATTCTGGTGGATCGATCATACTGGGCTCTCAAATCGTAGATTTTCTGTGCGCTCAGTTCGGATTTGGGCGGGTATGTTGGGTGAATGTTGTCTCGTAGTGGCGCTTCACATTGCCGCTTTTAATAATAGCCACAGTCTCGGGACAGATGAGACATACAGGTTTTGAACTGTCCGTGGGAAGAATAAACATGAACACGTCTGTCCAAACTTCATTCAAGGCTCTGTTCTCTCTGTCTATCTTTCTCTTATTAAAGGCTCTGTTCTCTGTCTATCTTTCTCTTTTGAGAGTGTGCCCTTCTCAGACTGATTCTCTCGTCTCTCCGCGTGCACAGTATGTTTGTTTCTACTCGCTCACTGACTGCAACGATCTGATTGGCTGAGTAGCATCACGTGACATGACCTGATTGGCCCACTAAGCCAGTACCGTAAAGGCTAGAAACGATGCACCGGTTAAAATAGAAACGCGACAACTAAATTGTATAATACTCAATAATTTATCGGTTATAGGTCCGGGTCCATATAGGATGGTGTCTGGGTCCGGACACGGACCGCGGTCCGCCTATTAGTGACCTCTGATCTAGTGGAACCAATTAAGGAATCAATTGCAGGAAAAAAAAACAACGAAATGAATACAAAAAATGTAAATGTATTATAGGACTGTTGTTAATGTAAGTGCAACGGGCCGTATGTGGCCCACGGGCCGTAGTTTTCCCACCCCCGCCTTAATTGGTCATCCCCTTCTCTCCACTACTCTCTCTCTCTCTCTCTGCCTCTTCCTGCACCTCTGCTCTGTAAATAGCCACAAACAGCCCGTCAACACACGCATGTAGACACACACACTCTCTCTCTCTGTCTCTCTCTCTGTGTGTGTCTCTCTCTCTCTCTCTCTCTCTCTCTCTCTCTCTCTCTCTCTCTGTCTCTGTGTCTCTGTCTCTGTCTCTGTCTCTGTCTCTTTCAATTAAAAATTTAAAGAGCTTTATTGGCATGGGAAACGTGCATTTACATTGCCAAAGCAAGTGGGAAATAAAAAGTATACTTATAAAGAACTAAATATATACAGGTAAGTAAGTCAACGTAAAAAAAAATATATATATATATAAAATACAAAAATAGTCTCTTTCTCTCTCTCTCTGGCTCTCTGTGTGTGTGTGTGTGTGTGTGTGTGGTCTATTAACCCATGTGTGCACACCTGTCTGCTTGCTTGTCTGATGTATATGCTTCTAGAATGGACCACATGTTTAATATGTCGCTCCTCATCGGTACATGTAATGATGATGTGATCACGCATGTTTACCTCCCAAGGCTTAATCAGTACTGGTGTTGGTGGCACCCACCAACTCCAGTATATGTACTGTATATGAGGCTGTACATGAAAGATGAATACATTCTTTCTCGTAATTAGCTCTAGATACTAGTTTCGTAAATGTTTTCCATCTGTAAGCATGCTACTTGAGAGACATTTTGTGTTTTTGTCCATCAAAGCACTTATTTCGCTTGATACTATTTCTCCCAGGGTTAATAAAGCAATCTGAGACAGAGATTAGTTTCGGATTCAAACAGAAGAAGCATGTTGCCGTAACAATCGGGACGTATTCAACCAATGTGCATGCAATGTTGTTCACGCTAATCTGAATTTCCCTGTCACAAGCACTGCAATGCGGAACTTGATTGGCAGATTATGTAGTCCAATCACCTTGTGTAACCGTCTTCACCTAACACCCATTGTGGCTGAAATGGTGAAACTGGAGGGCAGCCGTGGGTCGCTGAACAGCTACGCGGTCTCATATAAACCTGCTAGAACACACCAGCCATGGAATAAATCAGCCACGATTCAAGAATTTAATTGTCACATGCACGTACAGGATGTGCAGTGAAACGAGAAAAAAAGGGTTAAGGGGGTTGCGGCTACTGCTGTGGGGGGGGGGCACACACACACACACACACACACACACACACACACACACACACACACACACATGCTCTGCGTGTTCTATATCTATGCCGCACTCAACCGCGGAGCTCATCCTGGGGACCCGGGAGGCCAGCAGACGTGGTCACATCCTCCACCCTCAGGTTGCCCTCAGATCTGGAGAGCTGGACCTGGTTCTGTCACAGGACAGTGGCCAGCGTTGGTTGCCCCCCCCCCCCCCCCCCCCCCCCCCCGGTGGGAGGGAGGGAGGAAGATGCACTGGCGCACATCTGGCTGCAGACCTACCAGCCTCTGGCGTGTGTGCGTTTGTTTGTGTGCATGTGTGCGCGTGTGTGTGTTGTGTGTGTGTGAGAGAACTGGTTTCTATTGATCTCATCTTGCAGAGCGTGCTCAGTCCTGTCAGCACTATCTCCAAGCCGACGGAGTGTGGGGGGGGGGGGGGAGTATGGTTAGAAGAACCCAAGTGTGCCTTCAAGAAAGGACGAAAATGAAGGGAGGAACACAAAAGATGCAAGATGAAAAGAGACAATCAGTCCTTAGGAAGGAGGGAAGGAAGCAAGGAAGGCAGGAATGATTTTTTTATGGGATGGAGAAGGGTCTTGAAACTGCCCACCACTTGTCTTCCTAGCTTCGTCACTCTCTCACTCTCTCACATTCTTTCTCGTAATTAGCTCTACATACTAGTTTCGTAAATGTTTTCCCTCTGTAAGCATGCTACTTGAGAGCACACACACTCTCACCGCACACACATGACGCACACAGGGGGTGTGCGTCATGTGGACCTGCGACCCGCACACACACTCTCACCGCACACCCCCCGTGTGCGTCATGTGTGTGCGGTGGGAGTGTGTGTGCGGGTCCCAGTGGGACGGTAGATATTACGGTGTAATCACATCGGGAAGTTCCTCTAATTGACTTCCACCGCTAATCCACGAGGACCACCGCAAACATGCATTCTGCAGATGTTTACACGCATGCAGTCAGCGGTGCAGTTGGCGGTGTGTGTATGTGCGTGCTGACTGTGTGTCCTGGCTAGGTGGGCTGGCACAATATACAACAATATACAATAGCAATAACTCAATGCTTGACAATTTTGCTTGGATGGAACATAGTTTGACGCAATGATAACAAAAGAAATCCTAATACAATCTAAGCCTTTAATAAGCTGTAGCTGGGGGTGGCAGTAGCTCAGGAGGTAAGAGTGGTTGTCTGGCAAACGGGAGGTTGCTGGTTCGAACCCCGGGCACCGCCTAGCTAAATGTGGAGGTGTCCCTGAGCAAGACACCTGACCCACCTAGCGCTTTGGATAAAAGCGATATATAAATGCATCCATTTACCATTTAAACTAATGTGCCTCTTAAAAAATAGTTGGTGTTACACACGTAGTTGAATCTTCTTATTTTAAATGAGACTGCTGCGCATATCTATGGCCCTGTCTGCTGTTTATTGCCGATTTTTCCAAGGTTAAGAAAGTATCATTCCCCTGAAAACTTTCTATAGGGTACTGTGTGCAGCAATAATATTGCAAGTCGCAATACTAATGCATAATATTGCATGACGAAATACATAGCGTCAGTATGAGACTGGGATATTGTGACTACAACCCGCGTCTAGTCGTGTGTCTTGTGTGGGATTATCTGTGGTTGAGAGTGAATCCCTTCCTCAGGTTGTGTTTTTTTTTATTTTTTAGAAAAGCCATTCTCTAAAAATGGTGTGTGTGCTTGTGTCTGTCTGTGTGTGAGTGTGTGTGAGTGTGTGTGTGTGTTCCATCAAGCGTCCTCTGATGTGTGTTGATGTTCCTGTCACCCTGGCGTGATTTATGAAGGTGGGTCTCCGATCTTCAGGTCATCCCTCTGAGCTGTGTGTGTGTGTGTGTGTGTGTGCGTGTGCGTGTGCGTGCGTGCATATTCTTGTCTGGTGTGTTTTATAAAGTGTGTGTTGGATCCATTGCATATTGCATGCATCAACCCGTGTTTGTGCGTATGTGTTCTGCTTTAGGCAACATGTAATGCAGTTCGAACACACACACAACACAGATGTCTTTATAATGACCACAGCATTGATATTGACTGTTGATAGATCGCTCTGTCTTGAATGAATTCTGGCACGTTAAGGTGAACGGGGAGGGATTTTATTTTCTTCTTGGCATCATTACCCGCTACTGGTCAGATTCCAACGGAAGCACTCTGTTAATAAATTGCATGTAGTTTACACTGTGATGTATTGGATTCTGTAACACACACACCCCGACGACGACACACACCCCGACCACGACACACACACACCAACCACACACACACACACACACACACACACCGACCGACACACGAACACAGACATGCACACACTGACACACATGCACACTGACACATATGCACACTGACACACACACACACACACATGCGCACGAGAGCAACATTATCCTTGTGTGTCAAGGACGTCTCCTAGTTTCACAGGTGAGGGAGCACAGACTATTTCTGGCACGGAGGGGAGGTGTGGAGAGAGAGAGGTGACAAGAGGAGGAGGAGGAGGAGAAGAACAGGAAGGAAGGAGGAGAAGGGGGGAGGAAGACGAGGGGAGGGAGGCGAAATAAAATGTATATAAAATGTGTAGTAATAAATATATTTCTAAAATTAATTCTAGTCTGCCAGGGTCTCCCATGCATGTATCTGTATTCTATGATCATACTTCCACTTTTTGTTTCCAGGATCTCTCTCTTATTCTCTCCATCTCTTTCTCTTCTCTCTCTCCTTCCTGTCTTGATCTTCCTCTCTCCACCTGGAGGAAGGTGAACACGGTTCAGGCAGACAGGTCAGCGGTGGGCCGTGTGTTAAATGAACATTTCGGGCGATAAGCAAACAAACATTTGAATCCATGCTTGATTAGTAAGTTCAGGCATAATGCACCGGCCTCTGCCTGGTCACACCAACATGGAGACGTGGGGCAGCCTGTGAGGGATTAAATGGAAATGAATAATTTTGAATGGGAGACTATGTACTTAAGGTTAAGGTTTGGTTTCTCATCCTACGTGAACGGATCTGAATCGCTCGCTCTTGACCCTGATGCGATGTACATGACCTCACCAGTGCCTTTTTGGAGATGGGGCTTTTATTTCATTTCAAATAAATGAAACTCTCTCTACATCTCAAAGATCATTGAGGTTTCCCTCATTTCCAAGGATGCTGAGGTAGAGAAACAGAGGTTAAAACAAATCAAAAGATTCTCAATGTCACTGACTCCACACCCTCTCTCTCTCTCTCTCTCTCTCTCTCTCTCTCTTCATCTCTCTCTCTCTCTCTCTCTCTCTCTCTCTCTCTCTCCCTCTTCATCTTTCCCAGTCCTTTCATCCTTCCATCATTCCATCTTTACAGCAGCCTCTCCGGAAGCGGCGGCCAATGAGATGCTGAGAGAGGGGAAGGGAGGAGGGGGAGGGCGGGAAAGGAGGAGGGGGAACTGAACAGGAGACGTAGTAGAGATGAGGAAGGGGACGCAGGGTGGGGAGGAGATGCTTGCATGGTGGAAAAGGAGGAAGATATATCATAGAGATCCTTTTGGAAGTTTTTTTTGTGGACTATTTCTATACTTATGACATTTCCTGGCTACGATTATTAAAGTACATTACATATATCCCTTTCTTACACATTCAGTACAGCCACTTCTTCTTCCCCCTTTTGTCTTAGGACAGTTTAAATCCTCTAAATGTATGAAGAAAAGATAGACATCTGTAAAAAATGTCATGTATTCACGCTCCCACAGAATGGGGAGACGGAATAGAACTACTTTAATCTCAACGACTACATTACTGTCAAGTTACAAGCACAGAAGCACATTGACATTGAAATGTTAATGAATCAAAGTGAATAAGAAATACTAAATGTACACGTAAATCTTAGTAGGGAGCCGTTTAGAATATGTGCAGCAGACCGTGTCCACATACTGTCTTTTTCTGGCTGAAATACTTACGTGCTTCGTTTACTGTTTCTATGACAACTGGCCACATTAGCTTCTTAGCTCATAGCTTAATGTAGTGATAAGTTCTTATTATACATTGTTGAGCGATAAAAGCTGCAAGACATGCAAGTGGGTAATTGGACCTGGTCCACACGTACAGTACATGGGTTTTCATTAGCACATTAATGCTCCCCTCCCATCGAAACCACAGAACAGTGCTGGTGGTGACAGCTCTGAAAAAGGGAAATGCTGAATTGATCATATATAAAGCACTGTTCCTGCATTAATGCTCCCTAGACAGCAATTCATAATCCGTTCTAAATTATTAATAAGATAATAAAGAGATAATGGTTTGTAAGATAATGTAATTTCTAAAGTGGCATGTTAATGACTAACAAACTATTTACAATATATACATCATATTTATCTTTAGAATTTCTTTTGACCGATTATGAATGACTTACTACTATAATTACTATGCATGTAGGAGCAATGCTTTATAAATTCTGAATTCACTATGAATTTACTAATACTTTATTACTAATGTTTCAAGTTGCTACCCATACTTCTGTAAAACAACTTAGCAGCAACTAACTATTAAACCAAATGTTTAATCTTTTAGTTTTCTTGGTGTATATGATATAAACAACTTTGTTTCAAACTAAATATTGGTCTTTTGGTCCTTTTCCAGATGTTTAGTATAATCGTGTAGGAGGAAGGAAAGCATACATACTTACAAATGTATTCTTATGACAACTGTCTTGAACTGGGGGTTTACAAATCCTACCCCAGCGTTCAACTAGGAACATGTAGAAACACCGTTTTGTTCTAGTTTTCCTCGCAGGCTGTCTGTATTTCTGATCTCCGAGATAAATGCAGCAATGATGCCAACAATGTAATGGCTATGCCAATTTCCTTTTTTTTTTTTTTTAAACACCTGTAACGCTGAGTAAACAAGTGGGGATTTAAGTAGCTGATTCCAATGTGATGGGCTTAATTGTTCCTGGTCAGTCAGAACCAATGCTCTGCTCTGAGTGTACGCTGTAGTGTGTCTCTGTGTAACCAGCTTATCTCTGTCACGTGCTTTTATCTAGAAACCTGCCTGGGTGGCAGCATGTTGTACACCTATTTACTTCATGTTAAATAAGGGGCTCACACAAGATTCCTATAGATGGATATGGTATATAATTGACCATACATCTTGCTTGTCAACTGTCGTTTCTAAGTAGTTGATCCTAAATCCGTCACCACCCTCTCTCCCCCTCCCTCCCCCTTTACTTGTGACTCCTTGCTAATGATGGGGACTTACTTGAGACGGCAGAGGAAGTGATTGGAACTGGAAATGAGATGGAGAGACCTGATGAAAGTGTGCAGTCATCTCTGTCACTCACGTGTGTGTGTGTGTGTGTGTGTGTGTGTGTGTGTGTGTGTGTGTGTGTGTGTGTGTGTGTGTGTGTGTGTGTGTGTGTGTGTGTGTGTGTGTGTGTGTGTGTGTGTGTGTGTGTGTGTGTGTGTGTGTGTGTGTGCCCACCCGTGCGTGTGTCTCTTTGAAGAGAAACGACCTAGCGGATGAGTGGGAGACGGCTTTGATGTGCTGTGAGGTGGCTGTGAGGTCAGTGTGCACCTCACAGCCACCGTGCATCGGCTTCCGCGGGGTGTCAACAGGAATATACCACCCACCGGTTGAGCCAGAGTTTGCTTGTGTTTTTCAGGTAAATTACTCTGTTTGATCTGCTGGCCGGGTTGTTGACTCCTGCATGTGGGTAATATAATGATGGAGACGCCTTTTATACAAATATATATATTTCTAAAAGATGGACGTCAATCTTCAAGATGAAGTGCATTTAATTACTCTGTGGCTGGATGGTTGAATCCTCCTCCTCCTCCCTGCCTTCCTGTTTTTCACAATATTGAATGAATTAAAAAAAATAAGTGAAAGATATTCCTGTTTTTTGTGTACAGCATTGTAATGGTTAACAACACAATGTTAACTTCGATTCAAAATGAACAGTTTCTGTTTCTGTCTAATACAGTTAACTGTCCTAATATTCCTTGTCTTCCACCACGTGGGACAATTATTGGGGGGTTTTTTTGGCTCAATTTGTGTCGGACTCAAAGAGTATTTTAGACGCGGACATTATAAAACATAATTGTGCATCTGTCCCAACACGGCCATGCGTTTGGGGTTTACCACGGTGGCAGTGTGTGTGTGTGTGGTTGGGTGGGTGGGGCTACAGCCTCACCTGGCCCAGTTAGAGTCTTGGGGTGTGGGGCTTCAGCCTCACCTGGCCCAGTTAGAGTCTTGGGGTGTGGGGCTACAGCCTCACCTGGCCCAGTTAGTGTCTGGGGGGGGGGGGGGTGGGGCCTGTGGTGCATTCACACACACCTCAGCCACCATCACACACACTCGGAGAGTGCTAACATGCTAGCATTGTACCATCTGCTCTGTCTGCCATTTTAACAACCAATTACAATAAACCAGACTTTTCACCACAAACCTGCCTGTGTCCTTGGAGGACACAGGCAGGAGAACTAAGCCACGTAACGTGGCATTGTGACAAGGAACCCTGCTACAACCACATACACACTTTTCGCCAAGCCGATGAGCTTTAAACCTTTTCCTGTCCAACGCATGAGCACGCACCTCCTTGGCAGCAGGATCTACCCCCACTGTATGAAAGCTGATTGAATACAAAATGTCACCGTTGTTTGGCTGGTTGTCAGCCGTCTCGCTGGCCTGACCGTCACCCTCTCTGCTTCTGTCCTCCCTCTCGGCACACCGAATGGAATAATCTCACAGAGAAGAGAAGAGAGACTCCATGCCAGAATATCTGCTCACACCCTCCTCTCACTGTCAAACAGTTAGTTTAGATAACAATAGAGATTCTATTTCAGCGCGGTGAGATGGTTGATGTTAAGATTGTGTTCCACTCCAATTATTTGGATACAATAATATATTTTTGTGTGCGTGAAGAGAAAGGGAGAGTGGGAGAGCGAGTGTGTACACAAAGATGGATGAAAGCAATTTCAATTAGCTCAGACCATACTTTATCAATAGTACACACACACACACACACACACACACACACACACACACACACACACACACACACACACACACACACACCCGTGAAGGCAGTTCAGTGTACCCATGCATACGCACATGTCTAGCCTCAAGCTACACTTTATCACCATTTGAAGTTAACATGTTTTTTTAATGAAGTAAATTGCATTATAGCACCTTAAACTGCACATTTAAACGCTTAAGACACACACACACACACACACACACATACACACACACACACACACACACACACACACACAACACACACACACACACACACACACACACACACACTGGGTGACACAGGTCCAACACACTGTTCATTGCTGCTTTATTCTGTGAACTTATAATGAGCACTATGATTTTTACAGTTGATTAAACTGTACAATCTTAGTAAACCAGTGAACCATTTAAAATTCATAATTTATGTTCCAGTCTTTTCTGTAATTCCCTGGATTGGGTTGTATCGTTGCTGTACTCACTCATAGCTATAAGAAAATAATAATTAATTAAATAGTAATTAAATAGCGGAAATGTGAAAACCAGGGTCCTCTGGTGTTGCATAGTTTGTTAGCAATAACGGTCTGGTGTGTGTGTGTTGACGCCAGACACACACACCACTGCAACCAAACAAGGACCAGTACTTCTCTACTGTGTCATGATCAGAAACGGATTAACACACACACACACACACACACACACACACACACACACACACACACACACACACACACACACATAACACTAACAAATGTCCGTCTTTACTTGTTACAATGTAAGTTCCATGTTCATCCTAAAAATACCAAACCTATACATTATGTGAGTTGTGTGTGTGTGTGTGTGTGTGTGGGGGGGGGGGGGGGGGGGTGTGACTGCTGTTCCTGTGTTGAAGTAAGTCGTGGTGAAAATTGTGCTTTTATGGCACATATAGTGTTTAATCAATATCCATCATTGTAATGATACTTTCTACTTTACTGCAGTGTTTAAGTGCTCACTGTGTGTGTGTGTGTGTGTGTGTGTGTGTGTGTGTGTGTGTGTGTGTGTGTGTGTGTGTGTGTGTGTGTGTGTGTGTGTGTGTGTGTGTGTGTGTGTGTGTGTGTGTGTGTGTGTGTGTGTGTGTAAGAGAGGGAGAGGGGGAGAAAATATGAGGTTGATGGGTAATTTCCCAAATGGGGAGGGTAAAGTTAATGGTTTGTCCCAGAAGGCGGTTCAGAGTGAGACATCAGAGAGTGAACGCGGGGCGGAGATGAGTTGGAAGCAAGCGGATATCTGATTGAGAGATAAATACGTGGACGAGAGTAGCAGTCTCAAGGTCTTCACCATAAAGGTGTCAGGAGCAGTTTTTAATGCTTCCCTCAATGACATTTCAGTTAAAACATGGCCCCCTTGGTATGGGGTCAGCGGTTGCCTAGCAACGACCTCCACCCCCCGACAAAAAAAAAACATGGCCGCTGCCCCAGAACCTTCGTTGTCTGCAGTCAATAAGCTCGGGGCTAATTATGTAATATGTTTAGCTGATGGTGTAATACCCAGAACGCTGTGGTAATCGGCTCCATCCAGGCTGGTCAGATTCTCTAAGGGACCGGGCGGCCGCCAATGTCTCCACAAATAATTTAGATGGCGGTATCATAACGGCAAATATCGACCTGGCATTCCATCAGCGGGAGCAAATATCACATGATGGATGGGACGCACGTTTTGATTGGAATGCAAATTGTTTGTCTCCGGAACAGGCTCACCAAAATAAACATCCCCATTTTCCTCGACAGCCCTCCAAATAACTCTGAATATACCTGAAATATAAACAACATGCTATGTATCTTTGCATCCACATGTTAAAGAATAGGTGTCATAGTCGGCCTCAATTCATTCCTTTATTCCTTGCATTCATTTTGTCAGTTTTTCACGAGTGTGTGTCTGCACACACATTTATTGTCATCTGGAGGGCATGAGATCTGTCCTGCCATCCACTGGGTCGCTCAATAGAATGCTAACTATAGAAGCGTGGGAGGGAGGCTTCAGGGGAGATCTGGTTTGGTTTCATTTGTTCCACTGTTCATGATGTGTGATATCTTAAACGAACACTAATGGGATCTTTGCCTCTCTCTCTCTCGCTCTTGCTCTCGCTCTCTCTTGCTCTCTCTCTCTGTGTGTGTGTGTGTGTGTCCATCTGATGATGGCTAGCCTCCAATGCCAGCAAACACTTTCGCACTCACGCAGAAATACACACAGCAGAAATACACACAGCAATTCTAACGCACAGTAAACTCCCTCTGGTATAGCGGTAAACAACATTGGTCTAACCCTAACTTAAATACTTAAATGTACTGTTATTCAGCATTCATTCCCAGTGGCTGTGTTTTGCTCAACCACCGTATCTACTACCACTAAAGCCTGCAGTGGACACACACACACACACACACACACACACACACACACACACACACACACACACACACACACACACACACACACACACACACACACACAAAAAACACACACTCTGTCTCTCCACACTCTCTCACACACGCGCAACCCAAACACTGTCACAGACGTGGTTGGTTGCCAATTCAGGACACGATAAGGACCTGTCAACACTAATGAGACGGGCACACTCGGTCTGTGTGTGTGTGTGTGTGTGTGTGTGTGTGTGTGTGTGTGTGTGTGTGTGTGTGTGTGTGTGTGTGTGTGTGTGTGTGTGTGTGTGTGTGTGTGTGTGTGTGTGTGTGTGTGTGTGTGTGTGTGTGAGAGGGGGGGAGCGAGATTGAGGGAGGGAGCTTGAAAGAGATGGTGTGCGATTTGCGAGAGAATTAGAGCATTGAATGTTTGGGCTAAACTTAGTCCTGGCTGTCAGTTTGCCAGACACACACACACACACACACACACACACGCACACGCACACACACACACACACCAATCCCTGCTTACTCCTTCTCAACACTGCAGCCCTCCAGTAACGAGGTGTCAGCAGAGATCCTGCTGTCTCGAATTTAATTGACATGCCTCCACTTCTGGAAGCATTGAACACACACACACACACACACACACACACACACACACACACACACACACACACACACACACACACACACACACACACACAGCATGGGACAGCTTTTTGTGTTGGTTAGAAAGGGTAATTTATTGTACATTTGCCTCTTTTTACTGTGGTAATAAACAGATATGTCTGTGGTGTGTGTGTGTGTGTGTTTTCAGCTTTATAGTGAGAGTGCTCCGTGTCGTCTGAGCATGTGTGGTAGCTTACAAGCTTATTAGTGGGGACCAATGTGCCAAGTTGACAGAATGCCGAGATGAATATGCAGTGTATATATATATATATATATATATATATTTATATTTTTTTTCTTCCGATTTCCCTCCAAGAGATGACACAATGGAAATGAGTCATTAGAGAGATCTCCCATTCCATTACTCACACGCACACACACACAGCGCATTGGGGATACTGGTGTGCATGAGCTTGCATGTTTCTCTGAGTGTGCATACATACATACATGCATGCTCAATTATGCATTTGTGTGTGTGTGTGTGTGTGTGTGCGTGCCACGCTTGTGCACACGCAGCATGCAGATTAGAAGGCTGTGTTGTGCATGTGGTTCCTGTAATCGTTTGTGTGTGTCTCTCGTACGTCGGCAGCTGATGATTTAGATGAAAAATCACACAAATGAAACCAAAGCGAAGCGCAGTTGAATATTTCAGCGCATTTAAGCGGCCCAGGGGGACGGCCATCAAGGCTGTGAAGGAAGCGCGTTCATTGATTGGTCGTGCCGGGAAACGTTGTCCGCTGCTGAAGGAGACTCTCACCTGACAGACTGCTCTCTCCTCTGTTGGTCCTCCCTGCTGCTAGCGATAGGCCGCTCTGTCACACTGGCGGGTTTATTGGCCCAGGGTCCAGGTGAGACCGACACCTGGACCCCGTAAACGTTACCCTGTGAGCTTGTTTGGCGCCCCGGTTAAACACCGCCACCGTGGTGCGGTGCGGTGCGGGGGATTGGCTGGTGGTTAATTGCGCAGTGTTTTGATTGGCCACGAGGGCGAGCAATGAAAATGAACGTGCCCATCGGAAATGTGTCGGCCATTTTCCATCTGCGTGTTGTTTTGTTGACGACCGCCGTTTGATTAGCGCTGTTGTTTCCACTCTGTCCCCCGCGCCCACCCACCACACCCACCCACCCCCCCCCCAGGTCTCTCTCTCCACACATACATAAACACACACGCCACACACACACACACACAAACACGCACACACACACCTTTGTAGTTTTATTTATTTGATAGAGCACAGAACACTTTCCGGCAACACACAAGAGACAAATCCAATCCAATCAGAGACATTTGAATTTCTGTCACAGAGAACAACAAACCACCCCCCCCCCCCCCCCCCAGCTCCTGTATCCGTACTACACTCCCCCCACCCCCACCCTCTGGTCTTCCAGCCAGGAATCTGTCACACACACAAATGTTAGGTTTTTTTCATCCACTCCCTATTAATAGTCAACATGCACAATGTCATCAAAGCCTCATCTAGAGCGCATCAATTATTTACCAATTATTACTTGATTATTTATTGATACTGTTTGTCTTTTGGTTCTATAATAGTGGTGGATGAGGAAGTTTTTCTGTAATACTGGAGGAGGAGGTTGTTTCTGGGGTTAGTGTTTGTTCTATACTGGTGGATGGGGTTAGTGTTGTTTCTATACTGGTGGACGGTGTTTAGGGTTGGGTATCGTTTAGATTTTTCCGATACCGGTGCCAAAACGATACTTTTAAAACGGTACCGGTTCCTAAACGGTGCCTGAACCGATACCTTCTTTAAAATAAAGAGCGAACAATAACGTTAAAGAATGTCTTTTTTTTATTGCTAAGGCAAAACCATTGAACAATATATTAACTCTTAAAGTAACACTGTTTAAATTAGAATTACAATTAAATACAAAACACTATTAAACATTACTAATAAATATTAAATTAACAATATCAACAAATAACAATTTAACAATAAAGTTGTGGTGGATTGACATAATTCACCCACGGAACTATGGGTGGGGTTTATTGTTCCACACGGACACTTTTACTGCACGGACTTGAGAGTTGTTGTTTATCTCGTGCTGTTTTGGAGTGTTTACTTGCGACCTGTTCCATGTCAATTAAACGTCAAGTTTTGACATTTGATACACCGCCTCCGACTCCCGTCTCTCGGCACTACACTGGTGACCCCGACGTCAGTCTCGCAGAAGTATCCGAGACTGAACCGAACATGGCAAACAACGCCGTTTTTCTCAAATTGCCGGAGTTTTGGGAGATATCCGCGGCAGCATGGTTTGCGCAGACGGAGGCTCAATTCGCCCTCTGCGGTATTACGGACGACGACGCATGCTATTTCCACGTCGTCTCGGCGCTGGGGAGCTCCACTGCAGCCCGGACGGTGGGCTTTATTACATCTCCCCCTGCCTTGAATAAATATGCAGCGTTCAAAGCTTTCCTGCTCAAGACCTTCGAGCTATCACGGTCAGAACGAGCCCGACGTCTGCTCGCTATTCAAGGACTCGGAGACAGCAAGCCTTCCGAACACATGGAAATGATGCTCAACCTGCTGGGTACGAAGAACCAAACTTCCTTTTCATGGAACTGTTTCTTCGGCACATGCCGCTGCATGTGCAGACGGCGCTCGCTAATACGTATATTACTGAGCCCCGCGCTTTAGCCGAAGATGCTGACCGTTTCTTCCTAGCCACCCAGCGTTTCGCCCCCGAGGTGCTAGCCCCAACACGCAGTTACACCCCCCCGGGCAGAGACAGGCTAACTAGCAGAGACCCAGTGGCCGCCGACACACGTGCTAGCCCAGGCATGTGCTATTTCCACGCGCGCTTCGGCGCAAAAGTCAAGAGGTGCCGCTCCCCGTGTAACTACAAACTGGCGGGAAACGCCAAAGCCTGCGTTCAGTAGTGGCTGCGAGCGTGGGCGCAACAAACCGGCTACTTTTCATCAGAGACACACTCTCCGGGCGGAGAGGAGTGGAGCGTCCTGCCTGCTACGGTGAGCGACACCGCGGGCGGAGACCATGGCCCACATTTAACGTCCGCTAACGACACCCCCATCCGCACCTATGGCACGAAGACGGTGGAATTGTCCTTCGGGGGTCAGCGGTTTACATGGGACTTCGTCACGGCCGACATCTCCTTCCGCCTCCTCGGCGCAGACTTCCTGTGCGCCCACGGACTACTGGTGGATGTCATCAACGCCTTCTCAGTGAGTTTCCCAGCTTGACGCAGCCCACCTTTTCTGCCGTTACTACCAAGCACGGGGTTGAGCATCACATTGACACTAAAGGCCCCCCTGTCTATGCTAGGGCCCGACGGCTCAAACCCGACAGGCTGAAGGTCGCTAAGGCAGAGTTTGCTAACATGGAGCACCTGGGCATCATCCGCCGCTCAGACAGCCCTTGGGCCTCGCCGCTCCACATCGTCCCCAAACCAGGCGGCGGGTGGCGGCCGTGTGGAGACTACCGTCGCCTTAACGACGCCACTACACCCGACCGTTACCCAGTCCCCCACATCCAGGATTTCTCTGCACACCTGGCGGGTAAATCGGTTTTCTCCAAGGTAGATCTGGTGCGTGACTAACACCAAGTTCTGGTGCACCCCTCAGACGTCCCCAAAACGGCGGTGATTACGCCGTTCGGGTTGTTTGAATACCTGCACATTGCCGTTCGGACTTAAAATGCAGCTCAGTCTTTTCAGCGACTGATGGATTCGGCACTTAGGGACATGCCATTCGTTTTCGTCTATTTAGACGACATCCTCATTGCCAGCTCCTCTGAAGAAGAGCACCAGGCACATCTCCGGGACCTTTTCACGAGGCTTGACCAACACGGCCTCATTATCAACCCGGCAAAGTGTTTGTTCGGGTTGTCCTCCATCCATTTCCTCGGGCACCTCATCAACAAAGATGGAGCCGCCCCCCTGCCGTCGAAGGTGGAGGCCGTTTCTGCTTTTCCCCCACCCCACACACAGCTCGGGCGCTCCGTGAGTTCCCTTGGGATGGTGACTTTTTATCACTGGTTCATCCGCCGGGCAGCCCACACCATGCACCCGCTGTACGAAGCTCTGAAGGGCAAGTCCCCCAGCCAGACCATAGACTGGACAACCGAAAGGGAGACCGCTTTTGATGCCACCAAAGCCGCCCTGAGCCAAGCCGCCTTGTTGGCTCACCCGTCACATGTGGCCCCCATCGCTATCACCACAGACGCGTCTGACTATGCCGTCGGCGCAGTGCGCGAGCAATGGGTCGACGGCGCCTGGCAGCCGCTCACCTTTTTCAGTTGCCAGTTAACCCCCAGGGAGCGCAAATACAGTGCGTTCGACAGAGAGCTCCTTGGCCTCTGGTTGGCGATTCGCCACTTCCGCGTCCCTGCTGGAGGGCCGCGAGTTTACGGCATTCGTGGACCACAAGCCACTCACGTTCTGCATGTCCAAAAGTGGCCGAGCCGTGGTCCGCCCGCCAGCAGCACCAGCTCTCGTTACATATCCGAGTACACCCA
This sequence comes from Coryphaenoides rupestris, assembly GCA_002895965.2. NCBI lineage: Eukaryota > Metazoa > Chordata > Actinopteri > Gadiformes > Macrouridae > Coryphaenoides > Coryphaenoides rupestris. Next base: position 655,478 of record PIJE02000081.1, on the reverse strand, counting down.
CGGACATCCAACACATCGCCGGCAAGGCCAACGTGGTCGCGGACTGCCTCTCCAGAGCGGTCATGGGAGCCGTGCAGCTGGGCCTCGATTACCTCCGCATGAGTGCGGACCATGCCTCCGACAGCGGGGTCCAGACCCTCAAGATTTCGGACACGGGATTACGCCTGGAGGAGGTCGCGGTCGGTGATTCGGGTGCGAAGTTGTTGTGCGACTTCTCCACGGGCCAGCCTAGGCCACTAGTCCCTGCGAATTGGCGCCGGCCCATTTTCGAGGCGATACACGACCTCTCCCACCCCGGCAGGAAACCATCCGTGAAGTTGGTTTCTCAGAAGTTTGTGTGGCAGGGACTTAAGAGGGACGTGAAAACTTGGGTCGACTCGTGCGTGGCCTGTCAACGGGCTAAGGTGCACCGCCATACTAGAGCCCCTTTTGAACTTTTTGCTGTTCCCGAGAGGAGGTTCGACCATGTCAATGTTGACCTGGTTGGTCCTCTTCCCCCCTCTCACGATTTCACCTACCTCTTCACGATGGTCGACAGGACGACCCGCTGGCCAGAGGCCGTTCCCCTCTCCTCGACAGCGTCTTCCGACGTGGCCCGAGCATTCATCGGCACGTGGGTTGCGCGCTTTGGGACCCCGTCCGACCTCTCCTCCGACCGGGGCTCCCAGTTTACCTCGGAGCTCTGGAACATGGTTGCCCAAGGTTTGGGGGTCAAGCTGCACCGCACTACCGCCTATCACCCCCAGGCTAACGGCTTATGTGAGCGTTTCCACCGATCCATGAAGGCGGCCCTGCGTGCTGGCTTGACAGACGGCAACTGGGTGGATAAGCTCCCGTGGGTGATGCTTGGCCTCAGGTGCGCCCCCAAAGAGGACCTGCAGTCCTCGTCGGTGGAGCTTGTCTACGGCCAGACTCTGCGGGTCCCCGGGGATTTCATTCCAGACGCCACAGTTCCCTGGTCTGCGGCCAGGCAGTGCTCCTCCCTGCTGGAGCCCGCCGGGACGTTCACACCCATCCCCACGTCGCAACACAGCACCCCTGCTTTCCAGGTGTCCCCCGGTCTACGCTCGGCGGATTTTTGTGTTCATTCGCCACGACGCCCACCGCGGACCTCTGCGGCCCCCTTACGACGTGGCCCGTTCAGGGTCATCACAACACGGGGACAAGAGCCTGGTGGTGGACATTGGTGGTAGGCCTGAGACGGTTTCCATTGATAGGATTAAGCCTGCTCATGTGGACGTTTCCATGCCATTGGAGTTGGCTCAGCCCCCACGCCGGGGCCGTCCTCCCATGCCCCGCCCCCCACCCCCTGTCGGGGTGCCCTCGACCTCGTTGACTACCTGGACTCCCGATTCTGTGGACAGCGCGCCTGCTGCCTCTCCCTCCTCGGCCCCGACGATGACTCACCGGGGTCGAGTCGTCGTCCCTTTCCAGCGCAGGGATTTTGACTATGGGTGAATTCTGGGGGGGCTTGTGTGGGTGGGGTTTATTGTTCCACACGGACACTTTTACTGCACGGACTTGAGAGTTGTTGTTTATCTCGTGCTGTTTGGAGTGTTTACTTGCGACCTGTTCCATGTCAATTAAACGTCAAGTTTTGACATTTGATACACCGCCTCCGACTCCCGTCTCTCGGCACTACACAGTACTACTACTAATAATAAATAACAGCAAACAAAGCAAGTGAAAACTACTCTACACTTCTCTGCATATTCTACATCCACCTGTGCACACAATCAACACTTTTTCGATGAAAACCCGCTAAACACGATAAAAATCCGCTGAACACGATCAGAACCCGCTAAACACGATCAAAACCCGCTAAACACGATCAAAACCCGCTAAACACGATGTAAACAAGCTTGAAGTCTCCTCCTGCCACTCCTCCTACAACTCTTTTGCGCAACTCTTCCGCGCAACCCCTTCGGGTTTACCGTAATACCCCCAAATGGTTGGAAAGCTTTCAGAAACCATTGGAATTTCTTCGATCGCACAAACGGTCTAGGAGTTACGGTAGTTTGAAAAAAGCGAGTAATGGGAGCGCCGGCGCTCCCTTCGGTCGTGGCACCGAAATGAGGCACCGAAATATGCGTTTTGATTCGGTACGGTAGGTACCGGTCGTACGGGAACCGGTGCCATAGTGGTACCGGGTTTCGGTACCCATCCCTAACGGTGTTAGTGTTGGTTCTATACTGGTGGACGGGGTTAGTGTTGGTTCTATACTGGTGGATGGGGTTAGTGTTGTTTCTATACTGGTGGACGGTGTTAGTGTTGGTTCTATACTGGTGGACGGTGTTAGTGTTGGTTCTATACTGGTGGACGGGGTTAGTGTTGGTTCTATACTGGTGGATGGGGTTAGTGTTGGTTCTATTCTGGTGGATGGGGTTAGTGTTGGTTCTATAATGGTGGATGGCGTTAGTGTTGGTTCTATACTGGTGGACAGGGTTAGTGTTGGTTCTATTCTGGTGGACGGGGTTAGTGTTGGTTCTATTCTGGTGGACGGGGTTAGTGTTGGTTCTATACTGGTGGACGGGGTTAGTGTTGGTTCTATTCTGGTGGACGGGGTTAGTGTTGGTTCTATTCTGGTGGACGGGGTTAGTGTTGGTTCTATACTGGTGGACGGGGTTAGTGTTGGTTCTATTCTGGTGAACGGGGTTAGTGTTGGTTCTATACTGGTGGATGGGGTTAGTGTTGTTCATATTTTGCTGTATTTTTCGTTCCAACTCTCATTTAACTCACTTTCTGAGAACAGAACAAGCAGAATCCAGCACTAAATTCACAGATCATATGAGCTCAAACCAGAAAACATTCTGGTTAAATATATTCTGAAACAAACATGCATTGCTTTACTCAGTTTTCAGTAAGGGTTGCTTCCAAAGCCAGTAAATTAGCATGTGTTTGAAGCGAGGGGACACACTACAGCAGGTGCTGTGCTGTATGTGTAGGTACATGTCATATGCTGCTCTGTGTTGAGTTTAAGAAATACTTTTACTTTGACATTTTCTAAAGTTTGCCTTGGGGCCGTTATTTAGTATTTACTCTGTTCCTATGTAACCTAGGAACAGGGATGAGAGATTAAAGGAAGTGACGGATGAATGGAGAGAGGTGCAGAACTAAGACCAGGACTGAAGAAGCAGGCAACTGAGGTGGAGGTTGAGCAGGAGAGAGAGTTAGAGGGAGTTGGAGGGAGAGAAAGTTAAAGGGAGAGAGAGTTAGAGAGACAAAGAGACTAGAATGAGAAAGAGAGAGAGGGTTGGAGAGACAAAGAGACTAGAAAGGGAGAGAGAGAGCAGGTGTGTTTGGCATTTTTTTGTGCATAGAGCACAAAACCTTCTTGACATTCACACTTTCAATGCACTCTGTACAAATGTGTGTTTGTGCATATACTTGAGTATGTGTTTGTGTGTGTGTGCGATTCAAGACACCAGCAGTTAATGCAGAGGTGGATATAATGCTAAGTCTCATCCAGAGAGAGGGAGAGGGGGAGAGAGAGAGAGAGAGAGGGGGAGAGAGAGAGAGAGAGAGAGATGGGGAAAGAGAGGGCGGGAGTCATTGTTTAAATGAGTTTTCCCTTATGGCCGTCACCTACCCTCTCTTCCTCTCCCAGCCCCCCATCCCTCCCCACTGTGATGCAAGTTCATAATGCTGAGCCTCACTCTACGTTTCATCTTGTCATCCTTTCACCTTTCACCATCATCATCCCTTCACCTCCTCAACCTCGTCAGCATTTTAATGAGTGTGCAGACTGTCATAATAAGGCAGGTGAGCGTGTGTGTGTGTGTGTGGTGTGTGTGTGTGTGCGTGCGTGCACAGCTAACCCACCGATTCTGAATACTTTGAAGTGCATCAAATTCAAATCACGAGGAGAATATGCATCGTAAACAAAATAAATGCGTTGAAAATAAATGTAATTTAAAGTGTTCTGAGTCTCGGAGCGCTTGCAGTATATAGCCGTCCAAAGTGATTTAATCCTGCCTTGTGCTTCAGGACTCTGCAAAACAAACAAAGCCCTTTTTTTTCTTTTGGCATATAGTTCAGTGTAAGTATTCTCTTCGATATAACACATAGCTGGTATCACACTGTGGACAGGTGATCGTTAAATTATGTGTGTCATGTGTGACGTGTCTTTTTGTCTTCCTGGGTGCGTTTAATAAAATAATACTCAATCTCCCAAGAGCATTTGCTTTGGGAACGTCTATGCTGGTGATTGAAATTTAATCCCTTTTATAAATCCTAATACAAGTGACAATGTCTCCAGAGTGGATCAGATATCTCTTCACTATGGCTGTCAATATTTTGTGTCAAATCGAATGCTCATAGACCGTCTGAACTTATATTACTTATTACTTACTATATTTTTTATACCTTAGTACCTTTATCCCTTTGTATGTCTCTCACTGCCTTCTCTTTATCCACCTCTTATATTGTTGAACCCGTTCTGCTTCCCGGCCCCCACTTAACACACGGTCATTAATAAAACCCAAACACACAGGGACCACCGTGCTGCAACGCATCGCCTTGATCTTGTTTGATTTGGATTATTATTAATTCACGATAACTCTTGAGTTAGACGGGGGATTTGTTTCCACGGTAACATTTGCGTCCATTAAACATCTGCAAATACAACTCGACGGTGGTATAAATATTAGTACTGTTTTTCATGGGGAAACGTGACGTGTCTATGAAGTTCTAATGAACTTTCGATCTTCAAGTGGTTGTCACTGCAACAAACTCACTCTCTCCAGGATTCCCACACATCCTTGAAATCCTTGAAAGTTTGTGAATAAAAAAAAGAGCATAGATACAAATAGACATTTTGACTTACTTGTTTGTAAATAGAAGCATTCACAATCAAGCCTCTCTTTTTAATTGTTGTTGTAAAGCCTGTTAGTTCTCATGATGAAAATTAATTCTCAGTGTAATCAAGCTTGATATGTGTCTCAAACTCTGCCCTGTTGGGTCCTGGAATTTGAGGGAGTTTTGCCTGGAAAGTCCTTGAAATGTCCTTGAAATAGATGTTTATGAAGGTGTGGGAACCCTGCCTCTCTTTGTTTCCCTTGTCTCCTTGTCTCCTCTTCTCTTTCATTCTCTTCTCTTCCTTATTTCCCGTTCCATTCTGTTCTGTTCTGTTCTCTCCTCTCCTCACCTCCTTTTCAGTTCCCTCCCTCTCTCTCTCCTCTCCTCTATTCCTCCCTTCTTCCCTCTCTGCCTGTCTCTTCACGTCCTGTCCTCCCCGGCCGCCGTGTGTCTGGACGGGACACGATATATTAAACCGAGTGTCAGATTGAGTAAACGCTGACTGTAAACAAGCAGACTTATATAGACATGTTTTACCATCGCCTGTCTCTGTTTATAACTCTCTCCATCTTTCTGTCCGATCGCCTTTCTTCCGTTTCCTCAGTTTCGTTTAGTTGGTTTTTTTTCGGTTGGCTCAGATGTTGGACAGAGACAGACGGCTTCTGAGAGTTGGCCCGTCGTGGGTCAAATAAATAGAGTGTAAAATAGGATACATCTCTCTCTCTCTCGCTCGCTATACGTCACCACACTCCTTTTGTTTCAGTGTCTCTTGACCACCGACCAACTGTGTGTGTCTGTGTGTGTTTTCTGTTCTACCTCACCAGGTGACGTGCAATTGTTTCACCATCAGCGACGAGGAGCTGAAGGAGGTAGGGGTGGGGCTGTACCCGAGGTAAACACACACACACACACGTGCACACACACACACGCACACAGGCAATTTGTGGGGCTTCCAAAACATACTGTATCGGGATTTGGTTGAGCCAATGACCCTTACTGCATGGGTTCTCTCTCTCTCCCTCCCTCCCTCCCTCCCTGTGTGTGTGTGTGTGTGTGTGTGTGTGTGTGTGTGTGTGTGTGTGTGTGTGTGTGTGTGTGTGTGTGTGTGGTGTGTGTGTGTGTGTGTGTGTGTGTGTGTGTGTGTGTGTGTGTGTGTGTGTGTGTGTGTCTCTCTCCCTCTCTATGTGTGTGTGTGTGTGTTTGTGTGTCTCTCTCTCCCTCTCTATGTGTGTTGTGTGTGTGTCTCCCCCCCCTTCACTGTGTTGCATTTAATGAAGCGATGCGGCAGTAAAGTCTCACCCTTTCTCACCCTCTTCCTCACCCTCTTCCTCTCCTGCCCTCTGCCCCTCCTACTCCGGTGCCTGTCTGTCTGTCTGTCCATCTGTCCATCTTTCTGACATGTTGTTGAGAGAGAGGGTTGATGGTGAGACCAGCTGGGGATATGATGAGGAGGAAGAGGAGGAGGAAGCAGAGGAAGAGGTTGGAAGATGAAGAGAAATGGGATGGAGGGGGTGCTGGGGGCACAGGGGGGACAGACATGTGACGATATTGATTGCCCGACTGTTGTTGTCTCTCTCACACACACACACACACACACACACACACACACACACACACACACACACACACACACACACACACACACACACACACACACAGAATGGTGGCATGCACCGTAATCCCTGCATTGAATCCCAGGTGAATGGGGAGGGATTTGGCCTGTCCTTCACATGTTGTTAGCATGGCCACATGCCCACACAACACGCACGCACGCACGCACACACACGCACCTCATCTCAACATCTCAACCTCTGCCAGATATATTGGCTGAAATACGCAAGCACGCACACACACACAGAGTCAGGTCTCTGTGTGTGTGTGCGTGCTTGCGTGTGTCTGTGTGTGTGTAAATGATGGACCCTCTCACAGGACTGCCCGGCCTATAGATTGTTTGCAGTCATGTGACCCCCATGACACCATATTTCAGATGGAGGGCAGGAAGTGAAACAGAGAACGCAAATTAGCAGTACTCTGTTTCGAAACAAATGTTTGCAAAATATACTTGAGAAAAATATATTGGAATACATTCGTATTGTTTAAAAAATGTATATGATTTACCCGCAATAGTGTCCATAGACATCAGTAAATTATCTCATATGGTAGACCTCTTACTCCGCCAGGGATCAGATGAAAGCCTTCAAAAGCCTGGGTACATCAACCATTTTTTTCATGTGTGGAGGGATCAAGAATTGGAAACCAAGAAACTGTCTAGTTTTCGCGAGGGCCAGCACTTGCATTTAGTCATCAAGTAAAACTGCTTCTGAGTCTCTCTGCTTAAACCAAAAAAAACCCATTCAACACACCAGCAGGTAATGCAGATGTGGATGTTCTGCATCTCTCATCCTGAGAGAGAGAGACTCTTTGTTTAAATGAGTTTATATGTTTTAAAAACGTCAACCACCATCAGGCTTGAACACACCGATTAACCTCCAATAAACAGGAAGTGACCATTACTGATCTTGTAAAAGTAAAATTCCTTTAGCTTGAATGATTTTTTTAATGTAGAAGCTTGAGATTGCAAACCAATGTTGGCAACGCTAGCATCAAACGTGCAAACGCTAGTGACTCATAGCTGTTCAATTAGATTGTTCTCTCCAGGTCAGCCCTTCTCCGAGGTCTGGTGAATCCCTGTTGATCAATACGAGCGCCTGTGGTGCAGGAGAGATGGGACTCTGCCTGATCAAGGACGGGGATGATGTTGGACTTGACAGGAACCATGATTAAGCTCTGTCTGTGCACAGCTTTATACAGTGGACACGTGCTAATACTACCGTGACTTTGTTGTGTGGAAGAAAGACTACATTTTAGTTGAACCCATTTTGCCTGATGTGCAATTTTGGGATGATATTACTCCAAAGTGATTGATTGATTTTTCAGATAAAACGTACTTCCAGAAGTGTGCAACCACAAGCAACCATGTACATATTGTGAAATTCTAAACAAGAACAAAATATGACTTCTGTATTATATTTATTGTTATTATTTTATTTATAATTCTTTATGTATTATTAACATTGTCTCACGAGAGTCAAGTGGGCCAACAAATGCTGACAAATTTGACGATACACAAATGAACACCAATCTTATCAATCATGGAAAGTGTCTCTCCTGGTTTTGTTACCATGTGTTCAATGGGTATGGTCCTACTCTGCAGAATCTGCCATTGTCTTCTAGCTAATCCTATGGCCCATTCAACATGTGCATGTTGCCAATATACGTACATTGGCAATCTGTCTACTTTTCTCCACCTCGAATGCTGACAACTGTGTTTTCCCTTTAGTGAATGCTGTGGTATTTTTAGTGAAGCACAATAACATCCTACACTATCCCTCACGTTAGCTCATGACCTGCCAATACAATTTGACCCGGTGACAGTTTCTTGAAGAGTTCGCTCTCTTGCAGGTATTACATTATGTAAGAGATGTACCCTTGGGGAGCAATACCAATCAGGATCTTCCCAGTATGCTGATGTGTAGCTCCGTGCTCCAGCTAGCAAATTAGAGGGCCTCTCGATAAATACCCCAAAACGGTCAAGAATCACTGCAACCCTGCGTCCAATGCTGGTCTGAATGCCATTGGCATCGTAGCTTGACGAACATCCCACTCCGGCCTCTCTATTAAAAACTCCACCCTTGGATGAAGTGCGTAAAATGACCTTTTGCTAAACGCTAGAAACAGTCAAATATGAAATATTGAACCTGAAGGGGAAGGTTGAGTCTCAACTCTCAATGTCAGCAACACTAAATGTAGAGAGTGCAGTCGAAGGTGATGTATACATACATACAGACAGATAGGCAGAGAGACAGAGTCCTTCCATAGTGAGATCAAATGTGGTCTAGGCCTCATTGCATCATCTGCAAACAACCCTATTGATATTTTGGGTTGCCTAGCAACCATGGTCTTTGCTGAGCTCACACCTATGATCTACGCTCAGCTAATTTTCTCTCTCTGTCTGTCTGTCTGTCTGTCTGTCTGTCTGGTCTCAGTCTCTTTTTCTCTCGCTGTCTCGCCTCCTGTGTACTTTCCATTTCTTCTCATTGTTTTCTCTGGGAGAGGGAACAATGTCGCCCTGAAAAGGCTAATTCATTATTACACTGAACTCTCTTGTTATGCACTACAAGCATGGTGTCCAAACTGCCTGTAGAATGAAATGAAGATACTAGAGAGAGGTGAGCAGGATCCACCGCTTTGAGCTGATGCCCACAGACCTGACAAATCAGGCTTCATACTGCATCCTGTCTTAGCATGAACACACACACACACACACTCACCACAAGGTTTGGCTCTGTCTTGCAATGCAATTGTGTTGTACAGCAACAGTTGGCTCCAGAAAGTGTGTGCAGTGTGCAGTGATTATTTTTTTTTTAATTAATATAATTAGTATGCAAATTAGGCTGTTGCCATTAGATAAAAGCAGTGTTTGGAGAGCTTGATTTCTAATTGATATTCAACCAGTTACTCTTTGACTGCAGAACAATGCCACGGGCTCAGACACACACACACACACACACACACACACACACACACACACACACACACACACACACACACACACACACACACGTGTGCACACAGAGCTTAACACTGCCTTTGTTTTGCTCTATGAATATGATAAAGCGATAGAGGGCAGCATGACCATCAAGCAGCCCCTTTAGTGCTTTTCCCCTCCCATTACAATAATCAGGAGTTCCACTAATTACCCTCCAAGCCCATTAGCCGCATATATATCGGCTATAGGAAGCCTCTTATGAGCCCTGGCATTCAGGAGCGTGCGGACAGGAGGAGCCGTGCGCGTGATGCGTGGGACCCTCATGCAAATGGGACAAGATCATAGAAATGCTTACTGTGCCTTTCTGTCGTGTTTCTCTATCCTCTCGGTCTCTGTCTATTCCCTGGGCCTGTCTCACATCCCCCCCTTTCTATCCAGCTCACTCTCTCTTCCTCTCTCTCTCTCGCTCTCTGTCTCTCTCTCCCTCCTCTCTCTCTCTCTCTGCGTTTCTCTGTCTCTCTGTCCTCTCTGTCTCTGTTTATTCCCTGGGCCTCTCTCATACCCCCCTTTCCATCCATCTCTGTCTCTCTCTCTGTCTCCCCCTCTCTCTCTCTCTCTCTCTCTCTCTCTCTTCTCTCTCTCTCTCTCTCTCTCTCTCTCTCTCTCTCTCTCTCTCTCCCCAATGGCCTTCCACACTTTTAACACCCTCCCTCCCCCCCCTCCCCCTCTATGCCGCTGGCTGTTAAACATGTGCCAGTATTCCTTCTGTTAGCAAGTGTTCGACCCTTCATTGCGGTGTCTCCCCATCTCTCCTGCAGTCTGTCCCTGTTAAACCACGACTGCAGGCCTAACTGTGCGGTGGTGTTCCAAGGCACCCAGCTCCTCCTCAGAGCCGTGAAGGATATCTCCCCCCAAGAGGAGGTAAGCTCATAGCGTTCACATAACATGCAATTATTAGTGGCAGTTTTTTTTGTTGTAAACGCGAATAAACGACTCGTGCTCAGAAAGCGTGTGTGTAAACGGGAAACAAATCAACCGATAAAAGCAATGGAAAAGTCTTGTCTCCCTAAATTGAGATGAATGGACGAAAAGCAAACAAACAAATTTGGGTAAAACACAAAAATGGCAATTATACTCCTCACAACGCACTGAAATAACTGCCCTGTCTCACATGAAACGATATATTCTCAGTCATTTGTGTGTAACATTTTGCTTTTAAACAGTACTTGGATTCAAGGCACTTCCTGGATTAAAATATAACTGGGATTCATAACTGTAGATAAAGAACACAGAGTACAATATCGGTCCTCACACCCGAGTGTCTGGGAAGCTGCTGCCTGTACTTCTCCTCACCATGAAATGAGATGGAGCCAAGCCATCTGGAGCCCCCCCACACACACACACACACGCGCACACGCACACGCATGCACACACACACACACGCATGCACACACACACACACGCATGCACACACACACGCACGCACACAAACGCACACACACACACACACCAATATACACACACACACCAGTATACACACACACACACACACGCATGCACACACGCACGCACACAAACGCACACACACTCACACACTAGTATACACACACACACACCAGTATACACACACACCAGTATACACACACACACACACACACACACACCGGTATACACACTCACACACACACATGGTAGTGGCTGGGTCCTCACCCTTCCTCGTATATCTCTTCCCTTCACAAAGAAACTGACTTGTGTATTTCACTGTGTATTTACCTTGCAGTATCTTACTTTATGACATTTCTCGGTAATTACTGTATATAACGGCTATGGAATGTGGAATAAAAATATGTAATTAAATATTACTGTTAATAACTGCAGTTAATGGCCTCTATATATATGTGTCTAACTCTCTCTTAACCTCTCTATCTGTCTGTCTGTCTCTCTGCTTGTCTCCCTTTGTCTCGCTCTCTCTCTCTCTCTCTCTCTCTCTCTCTCTCTCTCTCTCTCTGGCCCCACCTTGCTCTCTGGAGCTGTTGATAAGTTATATAGACACGCTAGCGGTGACCGCAGACAGGCAGAGGCAGCTGAGTGACCAGTACCACTTCACCTGCAGCTGCCAGCGTTGTGGGTCTCAGGCAATGGTAAACACACACACACACGCACACACACACACACGCAAGCAGGTGCACCATACACACATTCACTCACATGCTGATCCACACAGACACACACACACACACACACACACACACACACACACACACACACACACAGTGATGACTTGTGATATGTACTGGGGCGTGAGGTGTCAGTGTGTGTACCCCTCTGTATGAATTCCTGTTTATCTCTGCCGCCAGGCCTCCTCGCCCCCCCGGGTGTCACAGTATCGTTCCCCCGCCCATGGCTCCCCCACCCCCTCTCCCTCCCCTCCTCTGGCTTCCTGCTCCCAAACCCATTTGCAGGACCACTCCCCTCTGTCTGTTGGGAAAAAGTGGTGGAATATATTTGTTCTTTTTAAACTCTGGCCTCTAGCCTCGATCGTTGTGGAGCCACACGTAATCAGCACATACATTGTGGTGCGGTCTGTGTGTGCGTGTGCGCCTGTGTGGTGGTGTGGTGGTGTGTGTGTGTGTGCATGTGTGCATGTTTTGCTTGTGTGTGTATGTGTGGAGAGAGAACAGAGAGAAATTAAGTTACGAATTTAGATGATTGTACATGACGCAATGGTCTGTGTGCAAACACACACACACACACACACACACACACACACACCCTTTAATCTTCAGCTGATGATAGATGCTGGGTAGTGACTGTAAGTTACCATGGTGACCGATGACCACTCACACAAACAGTAGGGGTCTGTGTCACAGGCCTGGTGTACACAGGGTCTTTTGGGGCAATTTCAATGTTCCTGCTCATGATGTATGAACCAATTGCACTGACTGATGTACGCCATTACATTTTATTTTGGATCACACGTAGTGTCAAGCCAAAGGAATCGTCATTGGTTGAACTGTTCCTGTAACAGCCTTTATGACAATAAATAAAAGGGTTAATGAAATATGGAAGGTTTTCATTAAGCAGCCGTTGCTTGGAGGCTCTCTACATCCTCTTTTCTCATCTTTTTTCATATTGGCACCCCACCATACCAATAAGAAAGGTCTCTATTTTGCAACCTTTTGTAAATGCTGAGATTGCGAGTCGTGTGGCGGAAGTGTGAGCCGTCTCTCCTGTCTTCTCTCCCCCAGGATGGAGTCATGCTCTGCGGGGAGGAGTCGGCCTGGCTGCCCCTGAAGGAGGCTCTCCCCAGACTGGAGAGTCTGCAGGCAGAATCCAGTATCCATCCCCTCACCCAGGAAGGAAAAACATATTTATCCTGTGTTTTTGTTTCCTTGTCTTACTCATGAGTTATTCCGAGCATGTTAGAGCATTACAGAATACTTCAATGATAGAATCGTCATCTGTTCACTGCCTATTTTTGCCCTTTCTTGTGTAAGGAGAGCAACTTTCTGTGTTTAGTTTCACCTCCGTTCCCTCATAGATAATGACTTCCTACTTCTTACCTTTCATTGGGGCTTAAGTGATGAAGTCCTGATGTGATGATGTTGACAGAATCCCTCCATGCTCAAGTCCTCATCGGGACCGGATGGTTAAAAAAACCAGATGTATCCATGATCATTTTTAATTTTGCGGTGCGCGTCGTTTCAGTTACATTTCGCCACTGGCCTTTTGTTGGTAGTTCCTCTTTCAGATGACCGACATAATTAATCTGGATGTGCCCGTGAGGTCGTTCCCAAGGTGAACCGGTCCGCAGCCGGGCTGATCCAGTACAGCCCCACTTTACGCCTTTTAGTGAAACTAAAGCAAGATCCACCGGAGTAACAATGCAGAACACGTCCAGCCTACCCTCTCACGTTCTGGTCTCCGATGTTTGTTGCCGGCCGGGGGTCAGATGGCAATCCAGGGAAAGTTCTGTGTGACGGCGGGGATGAGCCGGTTCAGAACGTGCCTGTTCGAAACGGACCGACATTTGTGGTCTCCAGTATTCGTGCTTACAGCTGTTTTGAGAACCGCTCACCCAAACACCTTCACACTCGACACTGCGCTTCCTTGGGTACTCTGCAATACACCCGCCTGTGCAGTGGCCTGTACCGTGCCTGTTCTGAACGATTGGGGCTATCCAAACAACTTCACACTCCTCGGGTCCTCTGCAATAAACCCACCAAGTGTGAAGTTGTCGAAAATCTAATTACAGACATGCATACATACAGAGATACACATACACACACACACGCATACATGCATAGACAGAGACTCCTTTAATTCTAGTTAGATGCCTGCATGGTATGAGCTGCTACGCGTGCTAATGAAGCGCATAGGTCAGGGGTCTCAGAAGCCACATTAGCCACACATTAAGAATGCATGACTTGGGGAGAGCTTCACCTGTCTACCTCCTGTCCGACTAATTTGACACAAGAGACTTGTCTAATGGCGAGTGTTGCGCTCATCTTTCAAGCGTGAACACACAGCCCAGTGTGTAATCCCATAGCAATGCAATGACACTTATATAGCGGCGTTAATAAAACATCAAATGAGAAAATTCCCATGAACGCGGTCAGATCGTATTACCCTGAGCTTCAACAAGATTTCTTTTTGTATTTGTGTTTTTTTAGCATCTTCTTTTCATTTCAATGCATATCCTGCGTGTGTACGTGACAAATAAAGTTCTTGAAATCTTAACCGCGCGCCAGAGTGGCAGGCCGCGCTGGACGCCTGCGGTTCCCTGCTGTCGGCCGTAGATGCCGCCGTTCCCGACGAGAACGTGCACAAGCAGAGGGTGGCCGACGTGGCGCTGGACGCCTGCATCAACCTGGGCGTCTGGGCGCAGGCGCTGGCGTACGGGAGGAGAACGCTGCCGGCGTACGGGTGAGCTCAACACCGTGAACACTGGAGTCGCCCGCTTCTTATTCACGCCAAATGTTAAAGTGTAGCGTTGTGTGAACAGTTTTAGAAGGAGCCGGGTAAATACTACAGAAATCTAGGGCTTTGTGTTCACAGACAAAAAAGGAACAATGTCATTATTCTTGGTGCTGTAACTTTCATTAGCGGTACCAAATTGCTGATGCATGGCGGAAAGGGGGTGTGTGTGTGTGTGTGTGTGTGTGCGCTTATAAAATGTCTACCTACCTGCTTACACATATCTTTGAGTTTGTGTGTGTGTGTGTGTGTGTGTGTGTGTGTGCACGTGAGTGCGTGTGCGTCTGTGTTTCACATGAGATGGTAAAATTAGAATTGCTAAATGCAGAGCTAATGAAATGCTAATCCGGCCGTCACTGTTTTGTTTTGTTCTCTCATTTCGATGACTTTGCTGTTTCTACAGCTCTTTACCTGGCTCCATCTGCATTTTGGAATAATTAAATGTAAAAAAAAACCCCAAAAACAACATTTGAGCAGTTGAATCTCCCATTTAAAGCAGCAACGTTCTGGAAGGATATGCAAGTATAGATGTTTGATTAGAAAATGGAATGCTTGCCTTGTGAAACAGGCTGTGAACATCGACTGTGAACCGTAAATCACATGGGATCTTGCAACATCTCACTTTCATCGCTATTTAGACGGTAATGCGCTAAAACGTGGCATGATTTCATTCGGATGAAAATGCTTCTTCTCACACAAGGGGCGGCAGTAACTCAGGAAGTAAGAACGGTTGTCTGGCAACAGGAAGGTTGCTGGTTTGATCCCCGGGTTCCTCCTAGCTAAGTGTCGAGGTGTCCCTGAGCAAGACTCCTAACCCTAACTGCTCCTGATGTGTTGGTTGTTACCTTGCATTGTTGGCACCACCGTTTATGAATGGGTGAATGTGAGGCAATTCTGTAAAGCGCTTTGGATAAAAGCGATATATAAATGCAATCCATTTACATTCTTGATTTCATCAGTAAGTCAGCTGGACGCGGGATACAGAAATCAGAAATCCACACACATTATACATGTGATGACATCACAATCTTGTTGCCGGGACGCAAAGAAAAAAACACTTAATCGCATTCCCATGTGATACACGTATTAAAACACAGCGAGAGGGCTGGAACTCTGGAGCTGTTTAGTGACTCTCGGGTCGGCCTTGCATAAGCACCGGATTAATACTTCAAAGTGATGTGTTCAAAAAGAGTCCGCTTACCAGCAGGTGCAGCAGGGATGCTCTCATTATTATCGGAGCGGAGCTTCTGAGCAACATCACGTCTCATTTTGCACAACCCTGCAGCGTATTTAAACCACCAGGGAGAGACAGGGGGGGGGGGGGTCTGAGGTCTAGCACAGGGGTTCTCAAACTTATCTTTTAACAGTGTGCCCACTCTAAAACATGTATTTCAGCCAAGCACCCCTTTCACCAACAACATGTATGTGTGAGCATGTATGCACGTTATTCGTTGTAAACATGGACATTAAATGGGTGGTGCTAATACTTTAGTTGAGTGACATGGGCACCTTGGAATTTTAGCATTCATAAATCATAAAGCATAATTTACCAAACGTGTTGTGTTACTATTCCCAATGATCCTGCATTTTACTAGGGTGGTATTCTGATACAACAGTTTTTATTATGGTGGAGTTATTTTACACTTGTCCTTAATATTAACACAAGAACAAAAATGGTCAATGGTAAATGGATTGCACTATTGCACTATTTTCTATTGTTTGTACACTTTCTAGTGTAGCTCATAATCAAGGAATGCTTTGTCGCCAAAATATAGGCTCAAGCGAGAACAATGCATTAACAACAACAACAAGAGCTTTTTATCTACGCAGGGAATGTATGATTTATGAGTGTTGGACTAACCATATTCCTCTTTGTATGTAGATATAAATCTGCCCTTTCCCCTGCTCTGTGGGGCTGCGTCTAAACAGTCAACAAAGATCTGGCTGCCTCTCAGTTAGTAACACTTTTAACGCTTTTTTTAAACGCTAAATGACATTTAGATTTTGTGCATTACTTTGTACCACTCTTGCATGCCAAGTGGTGTTTGTGTGTGTGCTTTCTTTTTGTATCCATCTGTCTGTCTGTGTGTGCGTGCGTGTGTGTGTGTGTGTGTGTGTGTGTGTGTGTGTGTGTGTGTGTGTGTGTGTGTGTGTGTGTGGTGTGTGTGTTTGTGAGAGAGAGACTAATTGATCTTGTGTGAGGGCGTGCTCTCGTGGCGTAGCCGTAGCCGTGTAAGCGCATCAGCAGGGGGGGGGTGTGCAAACACACACACCCTCACAGCAGGTGATCAGCAGCACAGCCCCAACAGAGACTCCACACACACACTTATCAATACAAACCAGAGGGGGGGGGGGAGACGGTGGATTGTGTGTGTGTGTATGTGTGCGTGTGCGTGCATGTGTGTGTGCTGTCGGGCCGGCAGGAGGGCGTTGCGGTAGGGTGTGGGGAGGGAGAATTAAAAATGGCACTGGAGATCGATGTGGAGAAATTCTGATCGGATTAATATTAGTGAGAGTGAACGGCAGGGGGGTGGGGGGACGGGGGATGGGGGGGGGGGGGGTTAGGACAGAAAGTGAGAGAGGACGTGACTTGAGAAGGGGACAGAGCGAGATGGAAGGTAACGAACAATCCCTGAAATGGAGATATAGCGCAAACCTCAACACGAGAGGAAGCGAACTTCCTCCCCTTGCCCCCCCCCCCCCCCCCCCCCCCCAACAAAAAAGAACAATACAAATGTGAAACAAAGGGAAAGTGGAGAGAGAGGCGGAGAGATGGAGATGAAAAGATGGAAGCTCTTTCATATGCACAGCTTCTACATCTGAGTCGGGGCGACAGGAAATACAGATGGCTGTAGGACTCCTCTATCCCCCCCCCCTCCCCCCCCCTCTCTCTATCTCTATCTCTCTCTCCTCTATCTCTCTCTCTCTCTCTATCTCTCTCTCCCTACACCCCTCTCTCTCTCTCTCTCTTTCTCTACCTGCCTCGGGCCTATTCATTTCCGCCATTAAACTTATTTCATATATATATACGTGTGTGTGTGTGTGTGTGTGTGTGTGTGTGTGTGTGTGTGTGTGTGTGTGTGTGTGTGTGTGTGTGTGTGTGTGGTGGGAGACAAAGAGAGACCATTAAAGCTAACATGAGAGTATGGGAGTGTTTCTTGCGCAGGTGTTTATGTGGTCCAACGCGCACGGAGCTTCCTAATGGCTGGAGAGGAAATGAAGACGAAGATGAAAAGAGCCATCGCTTGCACTTCCACTCGCCTGTGTGTGGTGTGTGTGTGTGTGTGTGTGTGTGTGTGTGTGTGTGTGTGTGTGTGTGTGTGTGTGTGTGTGTGTGTGTGTGTGATGTGTGGTGTGTGTGGTGTGTGTGTGTTGTGTGTGTGTGTGCGCATTTTGCCTGTGTGTGTGGTGCGCATTTGCCTGTTGTGTGTGTGTGCCATTTGCCTGTGTGTGTGTGTCTGCCTTTGGCCTGTGTGTGTGTGTGTGTGCGTGCGTTGTAATCTTCAGTCTGCCGCTCAGGTTGAGATTGTTTTATGCTGTACGTCTGCTCATGCCTGTAGTGTGTGCAGGTGTGTGTGTGTGTGTTTTCCCTGTGATTTAGTATGATTATAATCTGTGGCTCACAAGGCAATTAACAATGAAGAGCCCCCTCTGTGGTAACTCTAATTTGGGCACAAAATAAATGTCAACAGTAATGAATAATTAATACACTGCTCACATCCAGAGCCAGGGGCGTCGTTTTCGATGGCTTTGAATATTAGCAGTCAAAATGCTGTTACAGCCGTACTGTTGCTGTCCTGGAGTGATTGTTAGGGTTTAGACTTTTTAATTAATACTGTTTACTGTCTAGGCCTACTTATTTCTGTTTTAACCCAGTTTAAAAACCAACTGTTTTTGTTTTCATTATGAAAATGGGATAAATATGTGTTTTTTAACAGCAGGCGGGAGATATTTTCTTCCAACAAGAGTCATTAGTTCCATTGCATTAAAGCTTTCATTTTATACTTGTATACTTTTATCGCTGTTCAAATGCGCCTCCTGGGTTCCCCGCCTCGCCCCGCCACTGCCACAAGCCATGACTTTATAACTAGATGAGCAACAAATCTTTATTTTTCTCCCAATTTACTCGGAGGAAAAGAACGCAGGTTGGGGGGGGGGGACTTTCTGTCCGGAAGACGGAAACGTAATGAATTTCGTTTAATTGCGTTTCTGTTCTGCTCAATATGCAACGAGGAAATATAATTGGCGTTGGCTGTTGACTGGGCTCCTCCGTGTATTCGCGTGTGTGTTTTGGCTGCGTCAACCCCAGACGTGACGATTAAACCAATATTGTAACTTGTTATTCATGAAGGACTGCTTTTTTTTATTTCTTCGCTAAAAAATTAAGTGTAACCACAGATTGCAAGCCCTGCCTGACAAAAACATCTCATCTCAGACAGCATGTTTCCCCTCCTTCAAGTAGTAAATAGGAGTGAATGGGAAGTTTTGCGCAGCTCTGCCAACTGTTACGTTGACATATTATGACATATTATACATATCATCAATGATGGTACCTGAACAGGTCAATGAACAACTAAACCACAAAAGCCACAAAAGATCATAAATCATCTTTCAGTCTGTGTTATTATAGGATGGCACTAGCTACATTACATTAGCATGCAAAAGAAACCAACAAATTCACTGGTGTTTTGTCATTCCATTGTTAGGCTTTACAAGGAAAAATGCAATCCGTTTATAGGCTGCATGGATTACAACGCTGTAGTCACTAATGTGGCCATGGTAACAATACTGTGGTTTATTGCCCCTTTGCTTCCTGTGTGTCCGACCGTGTTTGTAAATGGAAAACCCATCAATATGAAGTTGATTAGCATACTATTTAGATTGTACGAAAAGAACACGGCTTCAAAAATCTGTGGATAAGTATTGTATTGTTGTTGTATTGTTTTGAATAATGATAGATTGATGGTATAGTTTGTGTGTGTGTGTGTGTGTGTTTGAATATGTGTGTGTGTGTGTGTGTCTGTGTGTGTTCAGAATGCCGATCCGGCTGGTTGAGCTGAACGGTACGATATGCTAATGAGAGGGGAGAGGTCGCTTAGAAGGTCACATGGAAACACGGCTCTATTCCTCTCACAATGTTATTCCATAACTTATATGTGAAAGTCAAATGTGGCCAATTTGTCTGTGTGTGTGTATATATACAGTATATGGAACATACTGTGTCTGCCTGTCTGTGGCAAAGTGAGGATGGAGAGACAATGCGTATGCTAAATCCTAGTCTAACAACTCCTCCTCCAGCTCGAGTTTAAAATGTAATCCTGATAAAACTTAGTTGGAACAATGTTAGTGACTCTCCTCAGGCTGCACCTTGACACACACTGATGACTAGTAGATATGATATGACTGGTCTGTGGTCTAACCATGTTTTATAATCCCTTTCTTTTGGTGTATTCCTTCTCTTCACCAGATAAACTGCATTGATCTCTTTATGTGACTATTTTAGCCATCTAGCAGAGAAACATCCCGTGACTCCCAGTCATTAAGGGTGGCCATCTTGCTCAAGGATACCTCACCGGTAGGATGCAGACATGAGGGATTGAATGCTGGTGGTCTCTAGCCCTGTCCTGCTCCCCCCATTTACAGTTACAGTTACAGTACAGAGTCTCATCCATCTCATGCCTCCGGAGACACTCTGCCGTACCTCAAGGTCAAGGAGACAAGCTATTGGAGATCCAACCTCTTCCGGCCTCTGTAATCATTGGACTCAGAAGTGGAGAATCCAATGAGAGCACCAGACACAGCATCAATCTCTGTTCTCTATAGAGTCCTGTAATTGCTTTCCAACTTCATATTTTTTTTTAAACATGCCATTTGGGTCACAATGACTTAATTGAAGCACAATATTAGAGCCCTATCGGCCTTATACAAGCCTACATGTATTTGCTTCTGGTCTTTCTTGCCTCCGTGCCAAATGAGATGAATATTGTGGAACCGTATTAGCCATACTAATGTTTATGTGTTGAGTTGGCGCAGAAATCTTTGAATATCAACCATGCCTGCTGTGTGTCATTGTGTGTGTTTGTGTGTGCGTGCGCGTGTGTATGGCGTGTGTATGTAGGGGCGGCAGTAGCTCAGGAGGTAGAGTGGTTGTCTGCCAACTGGAAGGTTGCTGGTTCGATCCCTGGGCTCCACCTAGCTAAGTGTCAAGGTGTCCCTGAGCAAGACACCTAACCCTACCTGCTCCTGACGTGTTGGTTGTTACCTTGCATGGTTGACACACCGCCGTCGGTGTATGAATGGGTGAATGTGAGACAACTGTAAAGCGCTTTGGATAAAAGCACTATATAAATGCAATCCATTTACCATTATGGCGTTCCATACGTGTGTGTGCGTGTGAACGAGCAGCCAAGTGCTTTGTGCCACTAAGACTAAAACATTTGTACTTGTCCTGTTTGTTAGCAGGGCAGACGGGGTGTAATTATGACTATTGGGGGGAACCCTGGGCCTCCTGCCGCTGTTATGTTCTGCAGCGATGCAAACCGAAGATACGTCAACCTAGTGCACACATGCACGCACACACACACACAAACACACACACACACGCGCATGCAGAGGCATGTCAACATGTTAACACGCTGACAAGCAAAACAAAGACATTTCGCTTCTGGTTCTTTCTCAAATTGAGGTTGTCTGAGCTTAAATCTATTACATCTACGTACAAACTGTTTTCAACCAAGTGGACTGAACATGTCCCAGTCTAACTCCCTCTCTCTTTCCCTGCCCCTCTTCTTGTCAAGCCTCCCTAAACGCTTTCTGTTTTGGAGACAAACTTTCCTCTCTCTCCCCCTCCTACTGACCAGACAACAGATGTCTAACTCCTCTTCATCTCCCCTCCTTCCTCTTCTGTCTATCCCTGTCATGTGTGTAGTAAATAACGCACAATGTGGGTACAATGTATTCAACGCTGGCCTATCTTCCTTTGAATGAAAGTGGCTCACACAGCACATAGTTACGTCAGATATCTCAAATAACTTGCACAATACGGCATAGATATTAATATGCTACCGATGCATTATGCATATCAGTGTCCTCTGTTCATAATTAGGCCTCCTATAACTTTATTAATAATTTTGGCTATAGAGGGGTGTATTTCTCTCAGTGCTGGCCCCCATACAGAGTTGGAAGCTTTCATTCTCTGAGGTTGTGTGGTCTCCTCTCTGTCTGTGCGAGGACTGTGCCGGGCCTCATCTCTCCGTGACGCTTTCTGTGTTTTCCCTGTTAGGAAGTATTTTCCTGATCCCCATCCGGTCCATGGTCTCCAGCTGATGAGAGTTGGAAAGCTGCATCATTACCTGGGAAATATCGAGGATGCTATGGTCATACTCAGACAGGTGTGTGCGTGTGTGTTCATGCGTGTGTGTGTGTGTGTCATTGATATTTATTTATTTGTTTGTTTGTTCCTGTTTGGGTTATAATTGAATAGTTACCATTTGTCCCCTGTTCCTAGAAGTATTGCTAATGATGCTAATTGCTACACTGGCCAGTGGCTTTTCAGGGCTCCTTTGAGGCTGCACCATAGGTGTGCAGCCTCACTCAGCCCCAGACTAATTAAACCTGACTCGGGCCAGGTGAGGCTGCTTAAACCAGCCACCAACCACACATACTCCACATAATTGAGTCCACGTACAGTATAGTAATATTTTTATAATAAGTGACCAGTACAGTACAGTGAGAGTGACTGCATGCTTTGTAACTGAGTTCCTGTAAGTCCAATAATAGTCCAATTATCCAATAGTCCAATATTCTAAAAAGTCCAATTTGTTGAGTTGTTGTTGTTGTGCCACTGCAAGATTTTTCTTTACATTTCTGTCTGAATTGTTTGACATCCTCAGGCCTATGAGATCCTCCGGATTACCCACGGTGAAGAGAGTCCCATCACCACTGAACTGTCACACAAGCTGGATGAGTGTCGCGCTGAGATGAGCCTCTCCTAGCTAGCTGTCGTCCAATCAGGCGCTGAGATGAACCTCTGCTAGCTAGCTGTCGTCCAATCAGGCGCTGAGATGAACCTCTGCTAGCTAGCTGTCGTCCAATCAGGCGCAGAGATGAGCCTCTCCTAGCTAGCTGTCCAATGAAGCATTGAGATAAACCTCTCTATTGATGAGTTAATCGACGACTTGTTTATTCCAAATTCAGCATGTCTCGCTGACCCCATTATAAATCAAACGTTTTTTAATGATATTACTATTGTTTTTTACAGAGGTGGGTTTTTGTGTGTGAAATGCCACATCTTATCTCTATTGTAGAAGATATTCTCCACAGATTACCATTGTAAACATGAATGTGATACCTTTTTAAATACTAAAACTATAAAAACCCTTTCAGATGTTTGTATGTTTTCTATTGTTCTTGTGTCATCAAGAAAAACATTTCATTGTGTATTAATATGAAGTACCAAAATGACATGAAATATCTCATCAAACATATGAGAACTGTTCAATAAAAACTATTTTGCTAAATCTCTTCTAATGATGGTGAATGGTACGTTCAAGTCCACACGCACATACACACACGCACACACACACACACACTGACTGTGAGTATTTTAGTGTGAGTGCCATGTGCACAAGTGGGTTCATGTGGGCGTACGTGTGCATGTTGTCTCAGTAAAACAGGCTTATCAGATGGGCTAGTTTTCCGATATGCCTGCCCTTCCTACACACTTCCCATGGTAATCCCTGCTATTGTGCGGGTGTGAGAGAGCGAGCAGGAGTGTGTGTGTGTGTGTGTGTGTGTGTGTGTGTGTGTGTGTGTGTGTGTGTGTGTGTGTGTGCTCTTATATTGCTGTCCTACCATTTTGTAGAAGTGTATGGAAGTGGGTGTAAA